>JAMLFT010005129.1:0-18132 GCA_026544285.1 Pachyrhizus erosus | reverse complement strand
GAAATAGATTATCAATATTTTTATTAAATCATGATTTAACATTACATTCATCAATAGAAATTAAATAAAATAATATTTATAATGAACTAAAATTAAAAAATAAATTTTCAAAAAATTAAAAATATTTTATTTTTAAGAAAAATATATATATTTAATTAAAAAAAAACAAAACATTAGTTACACTTGAAACAGATTCCTCGTAACTTGAGTTCCACTTACGGCATCAAACTCAACTTGGGTTGAGTGGTTTGACCCTATGCAACGCTAAAACATCCTCTTTCGTCATAGATTTTTCGACAATTGCCTCTTTCATATTTTTCACCGCATTTTAGCGCGTAATACCAAACCCACATATAAATCCCCAGCGGCAACGTAAAAGTTTCAGTTTTTGTTTAAATTCGAGTGACCCAATTGCACTATTCCTTAATTGTAACCTAAAAAAGTCTAGGGTTTTTATTTTAAAAAGTAAAAATTATAGCTGCCCTTTTCTTCCATTGTGATCCTGTGCCTCAACAAACTCAAATTCATTCAGGAGTTAGCGCAGAGAATCAATGGGTCGCTCACGTGGGAATTTTCACCACGCCGATGAGGACCCCAACCAGAGGTTTCTGTCTTTCTTTTCTTTTCTTTTTATCTTTATCTGATTATACTTAACGATTTTACTCCTTCGGCCGAATGCAAGTCTCGTTGCGAGAGAAAGGATGTCAATTACAATTGAATTTTGTTGTTTTCCTGAATGTTTATAACTGATCACAGATGCAGTATAATGCTATGCTTATTTTTGTTTTGGTGCTCAGCTAAATCTTTCTTTGCTTCCTTTTTTTTTTGTGTTTTCTCTGTTTAATTTTTTTTTTGGTTATGTAGGTCAAGGAGAAAAAAGAATGCTGCCAGTGGAGAAAATTCAGAATCTGGAGCTGCAGGTAAGTTTTTCCATCGTTCTGCAGTATTTGAATAAGTTTGATCCTTAGTATATTATGAAATTATAGGGATTGTTTGGTTGTGTGGAAATAGGTGGGAAGGTAAATAAAAAGGTGTTGGTCCCACACCATTTTAATTCCTTGCTGATATGATATGCACGGGAATTGCATAGTAACTGTTTTTTTCCACGCGATTGATAATCTTTTATCAATGGGACATAATCGATTATCAGTGCTATTTGTAGTTGTTTTACAATTTGTAATCAACTATCAATTATGAATTCTTCATAGCCGATTGATATTGTGCAATCTATGTAGCTGATCTCACTTAGTGAGATAAGGCTATATTGTTGTAAAACGAGATAATCACAACCATCTTTATCTATGTACAACATATCGACAATGAATATATTATGATGTATTTATTTTAAATACGAAGTTTGTAACTACGGTGTATTATAGAAGTAACTTTTAAATTAAGTTGCCACCATCCATCAAATGCAAAGTTTTCCTTATCTCTCAATGCGTATGCTGGATAATCTTTTGCTGAAGATATTATGTAAGTGTGGCTCGGAATTTATTTTTCCATTTATAATGAAGGAAACAAGAAGAAAGGTGGTGATTCATTGGTGTTGTACTGGATGGCTTGTAGAATGTCTGTTTGGTTAAAGAAACTAAACTAATTATTTTCCGCACATAAAACTATAGCAGTAATAGTAACTTAGATCTTAAATTGGCTTGTCGATTCATGGATATGATGTTTGAAAATAATTTTACTGGTTTTCATGTGAACCAGGCCAAGGAGCAGGTGAAGGGAAAAAGGCTCTGTATCACTGCAATTATTGTAATAAAGATATAACAGGAAAAATCCGTATTAAGTGTGCCATGTGCCCAGATTTTGACTTGTGTATAGAATGCTTTTCTGTTGGAGCTGAGGTGACACCTCACAAAAGCAACCACCCTTACAGGGTTATGGTCAGTAACTGTTAATCTCAATCTCAAATGTTTTCATTTAGTGATTAGTTAATTTAAAGCTTTTGTTATAGAGGAAGTCGTGTTATTTTTCCTGCTAGACTGCTAGTTGAGTTGTCTGACTGTCTCTAGTCAATTGCAGGATTAATCACTTAACTTACATTGGAAGTTTGTTCTGAAACTGTTTTGTTACCTTATGTAAAATATGATTCATATTTACGAGAATTTATGTTTAAGTGAATCTGTCCCAAGCTGTGAAGAAAATTGTGTTACTGCTTGTTTTGTCAATATTGTTGTTCTTATGATGGTTTTATGTGATTCTATTTTGGCAGGATAATTTGTCTTTCCCTCTTATTTGCCCAGACTGGAATGCAGATGATGAAATTTTGCTTCTCGAGGTACTTCAAATTTACTTCTTAGGAGTAATGGTGACTAGTGGTTCAAAACTGTAAGAAGAATTTGAGCAATAATTTTTTTGGTTTTAGGGAATTGAAATGTACGGCTTGGGAAATTGGACAGAAGTTGCTGAGCATGTTGGAACCAAAAACAAAGAGTCATGCATAGAACACTATAGGAATGTGTACCTGAACTCCCCATTCTTTCCTGTTCCGGTATGATGGGCATCAAGTGAAGCTGCAATAAATGCTTTTAATTATATTTATTCTCATAATGGTATTTTACATCCTGACCTGTCTTATTATCTAGGACATGTCTCATGTTGTTGGGAAGAACAGAAAAGAACTTCTTGCCATGGCAAAAGGGCAGGGTGAAGACAAGAAAGGTTTGTCACAATCTATAACATCACATTCATTAGATTTTAACTTAATTTCTCTTACATAGCATGTTTTTATAAGCAGACATGTCTCATTTACCGCTTCTTTTGGGTGACATGAGCTTTCTGCCTTTTACTTAAGTTTATACGTCCAAATAATAGTATACCTGGATGCCTGCTGCAGCTTGTCTTAATATAAATGTACCACATGATGCTGATATGTGCATGAAATATTTTAGATAAAAGGACAATAATATTACATCATATGTGGTTTCTGATTATTTTGCATGATTGGTAGGTTTTTGTGTTTTGGTGACGATTTTATAGTCATTGGTCACTTGTGATTGGCACAGGAATTTCCATGGCAGATCTTAGTATAAAGGCAGAATCTCCTTTTTCTCCATCTAGAACCAAGTAAGGCTGTCATTTTTATGTCCTTTATCTCATGCCATCTATATACAACATTCTTTGATGTTGATTTGTTGATTCAGGGCTGAAGATTCACATAAGGCTGGCTCTGCTAATCGTTTGCCTTCCAGTTTGAATTCAGGTAAAGCACAATAAGTTCATAGCTAATTAGCTATCCATGCATCGAGTTACCCATGTTCATCTTCTTTGGATCACTATCTTGTTTATATATTGCAGAGTCAGATGGCCCCTCAGGTAACACACATGCTGCAGCTGGTGCTAACCAAAAGGCATCTAATGTGGCTCGGGGAAAAGGTGGTCCAGGAGTCATTAAAATAGAAGGTGTGCATCTTTACATTTGGACTTGATCCCAATGGACTTCTAATAAATTCTATCCTTTGGACTTTCACTTCCATAGAAAATTTAAAAAAACCAACTTCTTCGAATTGTACCTTTTACTTTTATTCCTATAATAAGGGGTGAAGGATTTGTGTGTTTTTGCATGATTTTTCAACCATAGCAATAAATTAAATTTGAGGAAATGTTGGAATTCTTCTCTTACTAGTTTACTGGTATAACTAAAACTAAGATTTTGTGAAAATCTTAGCTAGACAGTTCTGTATTAAACTTGCTAATTCCTCTGTCACTGGCAGATTCTCAACTAGACAGAGATTTTGGAGGAAAGAAGCCAACTTCCTCTGGAAATGAAGGTCCTTCTTTAGTAGAATCAAGTGGTTATAACCCCAAAAGACAGGAATTTGATCCTGAATATGATAATGACGCTGAACAACTACTTGCCGAAATGGAATTTAAGGACACTGACACTGATGACGAGCGAGAGCTGAAACTACGGGTGTTACGTTTCTATTCAAAAAGGTAAACAGCCAATTTATTTTTATATGTTTCTCTTTCTGAATCATTTACAGTCAACCATTAAGAATAATGATGTTATCAGGGTATTGGCTGAGCATTGCTAACACCTCATCTTTAAATTGAAAAATGTTGCAGGCTTGATGAAAGAAAGCGTAGGAAGGATTTCATACTTGAAAGAAATTTGTTATACCCAAATCCATTTGAGAAGGATTTGACATCTGAGGAAAAGACAATGTGTCGGAAATATGACTTATTCATGCGCTTTCATACTAAGGAGGAGCACGAGGAATTGCTTAGAACAACTATTGCTGAACATAGAACTCGTAAAAGACTTCAAGAGCTTAAGGTTTGAGACATTGCTGGCTTTAAGTTATTATTGACATTTACCTTTATTCTATTTTGGAAAAGTAGAAGGTTTTTTCGGGGAGCATTTTGTTATCTTCATTTCCTTTCTGGATTTTTGTCATGTGGTTGAATGTAGGTAGAACCTGCTAGAGATGGACATTTTACTGTTTATGGGATTAGGAAAAATTTCATACCAATCAGTCTGATTACACCATTTTTCAGGTGTCTTACAAGCATCTAAGTTGAAGCATCCCAATTAACCTATCCTAGTATTAGACAAAGTTGCAAGAATTGTTTGCCTTAATATATCAAATCTTAGATTTGTATATTAAATGGATGCTTCTTTGCACTACTGCTGATATAGATTATATGATGTGCATCCTGCATGTACAAATCAAACAATTAGCACTAACTCTCACATGTAACACATGGTGCTGCAGGAAGCCCGGGCTGCTGGTTGCCGCAATTCAGCTGAAGCTGATAGATATCTGGCACAAAAGAGAAGAAGGGAAGCTGAAGAAAGTGTTCGTAGGACTAAAGAAAGTGCTCAAGTTGGCCCCAGCAATCAAGGGGTTCCAAATGCATTGATGTCTCCAGACTCTGCTGGCAAGGATTTGAGTGGAAGACCTGCAGGGCCTGCTACTTCTAGCTCTGTCAATGAAATGGATGTGACAGGATACTATGGGGCAGATTTACTTTCTGAACCAGTAAGCATGCAGTCTCCCCCCCCTCCCCAATCTTTTTAAATTAGATTCCTTGTGATGGTGAAGTGATTCTGATAGTTAAATGCTGTAATTTTTTTGTTGGGGTGAGAAATTATTGTGGAGATTCCACATTAGCTAATGATATGGTCCAAATAGTGTATATAAGTGAAGGATAACTTCTTGAACTAGCTTTTATGATTGAATTAGACTAAAATCCAAATTTTAAGGTAGTATAAGAGTTTATCCAAGTGGTTGTTGTTGGACTTATTGAGTTACCCATTGTTGAACTACATGCAAATGTTTAATCCAAAAAATTTTACATTTAATATGTTCAGTTTTGGCATGAAGAGAGTTTGTTAGTGATATGACCAAAATAATATATATAAGTGAAGAACAACTCCAAACCTCTTGAGCTAATTTTTGGGGTCTAGTTAGACTCAAATTCTAAGAATTACTTAAACCTAGTAAATTTTTTCTGTGTATATAATATAGTAGTTATTTGTTTTTGGATATCATACAGGCAAGTTTGCCTCTTAAATAGTTAATATTTTTATGTATATAAACAGCTCATTGATTTTCTAAAATCGTCTTTATTTTCCTTGGCAGGAGAAACGTTTATGCTGTGAGCTAAGGTTGCCTCCAGCCATGTATCTAAAGATGCAAGAGCAACTGTCTCTACAAATACTAGCTGGCACTGTCACTGCAAAATCTGATGCTCATCAATTGTTCAAGATGGATGCCATGAAAATTGACAGGGTGTATGATATGCTCATTAAAAAGGGGATTGGTTCACCCTGAGACCTCTCTTACTTCTGATGTGTCACTTCATAGAGTATTCTCTTCTAGCCTCCCATAATCGAGATAAATTAATCTTGTATAACAAGGTTGATAGAAATTTTGAAGTGCTGTATCAAGTTTTAGTAATGGGCTGAGTTAGATAAAGAAGGGATGGACTATACACACAAGTTGATCATGATTTTATCTCACATCTCGTGCTTCTCTCCCTACCCAACTGACCAATTCCATGAATATGGTTGCATTTGCACGGAATGGATAGACATGGGAAGCTGATATTAATATGTTATGTATTATTATGTTGACAAGGTCAAGGTGTTAATGCAAACATTGGAAAAAATACTAGTGTAGACTCTCAAAATTTATTTATTCAAAACTTTTCTATTTCTCCAGAGTTTCTACAGCACTTTAGTTTTTAGGGTACTAATGCCCTTGATGGCTTGTTGCACATTTATTGGTTACTTTTTCTTACAATAAAATATAGGTTTAATTGAATTTGTAATCTCTTCGTATTATGACTGATTTTAGTTCTTCAAGTTTTTTTAGCCAAATAATTCTTGTTTTTAATATTAAATAAGGTTTGTTTTACTATAAATTTACCTAGATATTCAAATTATTTTTCTTCAAATATTTGGTGGTTTGTGATAAATTTGAGATATGAATTAATTCTTAAGGTTTAAAAAACAGAAATGTGATAAAATATTAAGTATTTTATAAGTGAGGTTTGGGCATGAAGAGGAAAAACTTGAGATTTTTAGATCTTTTGGTGTAATTTGATAAATGAATATTGAGTAGAAAAATGTTCAAAATAATTTAATCTATAAAGGTTGCTCAAAAATGAGTTTTTAAAGATTTTTGGAAAAAATTTAATGGTAAAACTAAATTACTTAATTTTAAAAATAATGAAATTTGATTATAATTTTTTTAAAGGTAAAAAATTATAATTAAACCTTATGTATAATGAGCAACTAATTAAAGTTTGGAAATTGAAAGGAATAAGTCCGTTTACCAAATCACGGCAAAGTACAAAAACACTCATCACGAAAGCAAAACATGGTGTTTGAGACCTTTTAACGAGGAAGGAAATAAATATAGGTTTTTAGATTTTGTCGCAAGTTAAAAGATTGTGGCATATAAAAAAGTTGAAGAGCTATGGATTGAAATATTGAAAGTTATTACTAATTGAACACCTATTCAATAGAATAACTTGTCCCCTATAATATGTTGGTATAGGTAGAACTGAATTTGATTCTTCTACACAGCTCTTAGATTCAAATATTGTGAATGAAAATAATATAATTAATTTTTTTTTATTAAAAATAGTTAGTCAAGATTAATCAATCATCTATAAATGTAATTTTAACTTAGGTTAATGTGTACTATTAAGAGTTTGAATAATGAAATCTCATTATGAGGATTTTACCTACTTATTATTCTTGATGTGACAAAGAATTCTAATAGCATGAGAGAAGATTTGATTACAGGCTAAAAGCGTCCAAGTGAATAATAAAAGACATGTTTAACTTATTGCTCAAGTAAGTAACTTGGATAAGACAAATAAAACTAACATAAAAAAAATAACAAACCAAGAGAAAGAAATGTAAAGGAATCATGACTATATAAATCACATTAAAGCATTTTCATTGTACATTAAATGTCAATAAAGATTGATGATAAAGATGTGAGATACATATTCAAAAGAAACTTTTAAATTTAAAAAGAGGTGATTGTTTAAAAAACCCTTGTTGAGAATAAAAAATTACATTTGGTATAAGAAATGTTTTCATTTTCTTAAAAAAGTGACATTGGAATAAAAAATTATTAAGTTCAATGAAAAAGAATAAAATTATCTATCGAAGATAAGATTTTTAAAATTGTTAATTAGTAAATAAGTAACAAGTAAAAATAAAACTTCCTCTTGATAATTAACTGAAATTTATTGAACTTTCTCATGATAATTAGCTATAAAAACATTCTTAATTTTTTTAATAATAATTAATTATTTTATAAAATTAACCAAGAATCTTATATTAAAAATTTCATTTTTAAAAAAATGATTTAATTGAGAATGAATTTTTTTTTTTATATCAAACGTCACCTCAATGTTAATTTCATAACAATTTGTGTAGATATCTTAATAAAGACTATAATGATAATAAATATCATCACATCCTTAATGCACTCGTGCATGAAAACCACTTGAACTTTTTACTAAGTCAATTTAATCATGGTTGGGATTCCTATTGATAGGAGTGCTAAATTAATTGGAATTCTTATTGATAGTGATACTTTTGCATTCCTTTCTTTTCATGCTAAAAAAAATTAATCATGGAATCTTATGATCAATCACTTTTTTCTTGCAGTTCCGTTCTTGTAAGTTAATTTAAAAGTCACTTTAAATCCTAACTAGTTCAAGTTGAAGCAAGTGAAACCACTTAAGCAAGTGGTTTCATTCCTACAAGTCAATTCAAAAGCCACTTTAGATCCTAACTAGTTCAAATTGAACAGTGTGAACTTGTGCAAATAAAGCTCTCCTTAAACCTATTTCCCGACATTTACAAGAAAAACTAGGTTTTATTGAAGAAAATCAAGTCCCTTTTCCACCTGGACGATAAACATGCATTTAGTTAAAACAGTCACTCCCTCTTAATTTCAAAAATAAGAATCTAAACATGGCAGATTGTAATTCTGTAATCTTGTAAGATTCATGGTCAAAAGCCAAAACTACTGAAAATCATAAATTACAAACTTTACTCATGGGCTAACTCTGATATAAAGTTTCAACTGATATGTGCAGTTGTGCCTCTACCAACCAGATGACCTAACACGAGCCTAAGATATATATCTATAAATATATATATTAATATCATCCTATAGAAGTTGATCTCATGAACCCAGAAACATAAGCTATAATGCTATACACTACAAGTATCCTTAAGTCAGAAACTTGAAAATCATTATCCTCTGCATATATAACTACCTCAGGGCTTCATTTTGTTTTATATACAAGTTAATTTCCACCTTCAGGTATAATCAGTAGGAGAGAAAAAAATTCCCCATTTAGCTCTACCATATATTCATCATGCAACTCGTATTGCTTCTGCTGCATTAAGTTTTGGTTCAGAACAATTAAAATCTTCCTCACTCTCCTCTTCATCGTCGTCAAGATCATCGTCAACATTATCATCATCATCAACATCAATGTCTTCATCATTGTCAGTGTCCCCATCACTGCCTCCACCTGAGTTCTTATCTTTGTGTTCATTTAAGGCAAGAAGTGTCTTCACAGCCTTGTCAGCTTCATCGTCACAGCCACCACCAGAGTTGTTGTCCTTGTCTTCATGAATGGCATAGAGTGGCTCCCTCAAAGTCATACCCTTCATATTTTCCACGACAGCAGGTGCTTCCAAACCAGATAATTCGGGCTCAACCTTCTTAGCAACTTCAACTTTGGCAATTGGTGATGGTTTACTTTCTAATATTGCATAGCAATCAGACTTGGATCCATCTACCACTGCAGAATTCGCTGATATCCTGATGCTGGACCTGGCATTTGAAGATAAATAGCTGCAAATGTCAGGCTTTCCCTGTATATCAACCCACCTGTTATTGATCCAATCTCGGGAAATCCGAATGTTCTTTTTCTCAACCTTTAGGAACCTCTCTTCACCTAAAGAGAAAATCATATTACCAACCATGAGATAACCCAAACAACACATGATTCACGAACAAATGGACTGTTCATCCATGAGCCAGTGAATTATATCACAAAACAATTAAAGTAAAAAAAAAAACATGTATATTACATCCTACCAGGAGTATAAACCTGCAGAATTCCATCCCCACCTACATTAACCGCAGTTATGACACCTTCCCACCATCCATCACACCACCAGGCATCCACTGGTTCTCCAATCTCAAAAGCATGACTTGTATTATATTCAGGAGGGCATGGTCGTACTGTTAAGCGGCCTGAACAACGCATACCCAACTTGTCAGGAGCTGCCACTCTAGATGCAGGGACCCATTCCTACAAAGTGTGAACAACAGGGCTGAGAACCATACTCTTCCCTAGCTTCACCAATACGGCTCAATAGACAATTATTGAGATGATTGGACTTTTAAGTTAAAAAATCACCACAATCAGTATCTCTACAACGTTAGATAAAATAGATAGAATAAAAAGAAAATAAACCTAAGCCATTGCATACCTCTAGTTTCTGTGGTCCGTCAATATCCAGCAAATCATCATACTGGACTTTCAGCAGCCTCGGAGACATACTCAAGATATTACATCTAAACCAGCATCCTCTGATGCCACTATCTTGACAGAGAACCTCTATCTTCGCACCGACCTGAAAAGACAGTTGAGGCTTTGGTCCAATAACCTTAATACCCATTGTTTTTCTTGGTAGTTTTAATTTTAAACTAGGGTATTTTGGTTCACATTTTGTCATTTTGTTCATAGGAACAGAGATTTGCAGAGCAGAAAAACCCTTTTCAAGTAGTTGATCCTTAGAACTTCTGTTCCTTTTATTGCTGGACCTTAAAGGATCATCTTGAATGAAGTTCTCATCATCATCTGTGAGCAGTTTTTCATACTTTGCCTTTCTCTTGGAGAGAGTAGGACTATTCAAACAAGAAAGTACAGATTGGTTACTATATCCGCGCAACTTCGTAAGTGTGAAGGGCTTAATCTTGTTGTTTTTAAACTGCCTAGAGCACATATGGATCTCAGACAAAGAGGTCTGAGGCACAGCAGCTAGGTATTTCTCATAATGCTTAGGTGTCAAAACTGTTGCAGGACCATTGACACACTCAACACTGATCACCTGAACATGAGGTGTGATGAAAACCTCTCCCTCTTGCATATTCAGCTGTGGAATTACATGCTTAACTTCCTGACCATGGTGAAACCACCGTACCTTCACTTTTTTTTGTCTCTTCTTGTCTTCATACATATCTTCCAAGTAACCAAGATAATGGTTTTCTTCTTCAGCCATAATATATACAAATGAATGAACCTAAAAATTAGAATAAGTATCCTGAGAATCATAAAAATTAAACCCCCTCCAAAAACAGAAAAAAAATAAATGATACCAAGAAAGTGGGGAAAAAATTGATATAATGAAAATTAGAAAAATTTCTCACATTTATGGTTGTTCCATTCCTGCAAAACCCTGAGTAGTGCTTCAGCTGCTTAGCACAAAACCAAGAAAAACCTGACCATTCAATATCTGAACTTTGGAATTTTAGTTTCCTGGAAATCTGCAGTACAAAATACAAAGGCATGGCGAATTAATTGCATAAATATAGAAAGGGAAATATATAGAGATGAATTTAATTAGTAGCCATTTCCATACGATTTTTTCAGGTAAAATTTTATTATTGGCACTGGTCCCGGGCATTAAAATCTTGAGAGATTCATCGGCTTGTGCAGAATCATCCAGCTGTACACCTGTCACAGAAAGACTATGGTTGCTCAAAATGTTTTCTTTCCATAACCACAGAAAAAGCTGTTAAAAAAGAATTGCTAGATAAATTTGTAGTAAAATAAGGACAAGATAATAATAAAAAGCGTCACCAGGTGAAGAAAGGATATTCATCTTAAAGAAACAGTAATTCAGTTTGGCATCAAAAGGCATTTTCTTTGGACTAAAGGATCACTAAATTAACCACATTAAGATGTTGGCATCCAACTGCAATTTAGTTGTAATGTTAGTTAATCTCTGGTTCCTCTTTGCAACATTTTTAAACAATCAATCTTAGTATCCGTACCTACATAAAATACACTTCGTACTATATAAGACATTCATTTTACTTTCAAGGAACAACCAAAATAGTAAATTGCAAGCATACATCAAATAGAAAAGGATTAAAGCACAATCTTCATCAATAGAAGGCGCTCGGGCATTTTGAACCTCACAATAGGCTTCTAAACAAATATGAAATGCAATTGGATAAGGCCACACCAGCATGAAGTGTCAAGTTCATTATCATCAATTAGATTTTTTTTTTGCCATGAAAAAAATGTTCTTAAAACTGATTCAGGAAACAGATTGACATCTATTACCCAACACAATATCTTAATCAAAGACACACATAACTCGAGACAAAAATCTTACTGATTGATCAAAGGAACCTTATCAAATCTTTCTTGCCAAGTAAAATTAATACAGGCTCACATCCAAATGTAAAGAGGAATAGTACAAGGGTGGCTATGTGATGACCCAATCAATATGGGGCTTGGGAAGGGACAAATGTATGCAGCCTTACCCCAATACGGGGAGAGCCTGTATTTACGAATATTACCCATGGTTGCAAGGCAGCAACCCTACCAATGCAAAATGGCTCAAGCAAAAATAGAATAGAAAAAAGAATATTGATAAGTTTCGAAAGCAATTGCTAATCAATCAGCAGAACATGATAACACCAAGCTTAATGCTTCAGTCTTAAATAAAAAAGGAATGCAATAAAAATTGACAAATCCATAAATCTAAAACACAAAAAGACAGCAAAAATCACAATGCATGTCACTGAGGGAAAAAGGAAATAAATCAAATTGAACAGTACCCAGTTCTTGAAGCGCTATGCTAGCCCAAAAAAACATCTCTGATCTCTCTCAGCAATCTCTATTCTTTACTATTAGTGTGACAGCAATATCAAAGAAGCAAAGGCATGGGACATTAAATATTAAACAAAATATGGTCAAAAGAACTTGTTAAACCAATGATTCGGTGGCATCTGTAAGTTCCTTTTTTATGTGGGAGTGGGAGGCAGGTCGGTGAGGGAGGTTGGGCGCAGGGCAAAATTGAGTACAAACCCATTACTAGATGCAATTCCAGGCAATGCAAACGTATTAATTGCTTTTTATCCTTTCTATCCAGGGCAAAATTGAGTACAAACCCATTACTAGATGCAATTCCAGGCAATGCAAACGTATTAATTGCTTTTTATCCTTTCTGTAGTGATTTTAATGTGAACTACCATTGTATTAAGTAGTCACGTAACAAGCACGTGACTTTCGGTGGCTATCGGTCAAAGTTTTAGGCAAGATTAGTATTCTTTGGGCCAGGCCTAGTATTATACAGAGTAGTTCCTTTTTTATGTGGGAGTGGGAGGCAGGTCGGTGAGGGAGGTTGGGTGCAGGGCAAAATTGAGTACAAACCCATTACTAGATGCAATTCCAGGCAATGCAAACGTATTAATTGCTTTTTATCCTTTCTGTAGTGATTTTAATGTGAACTACCATTGTATTAAGTAGTCACGTAACAAGCATGTGACTTTCGGTGGCTATCAGTCAAAGTTTTAGGCAAGATTAGTATTCTTTGGGCCAGGCCTAGTATTATACAGAGTAGTTAATACAGCACTGCTATATAGCTGCAGTGTTGCACTGTCGCGCTGTGGGAGGGCCCTACTCTTTGGAACTGAGTCATGTGCCCGGTTGTTGCAGGTGGAGTGGTGCGAATCACAGCAGTTTGCAACCTTTGCTGCCGCTATTTCAAATATGGGGCTGAAGACTTCTGCCCACGACAGGATGCTGTTTCAAGTTTTTCATGGGTAAAATTGGAAAATCAGACAATTTTAAATTGGCTTGTTTTAGGTTTCTTACATTCAATTGTGTGCCGCTGAAAGTGCAAGCCCTAGCCTCTGTAGAACTCTTTCCCCCACTCCTCAAGTTTACAGCATCGCCATTGTTGCATGCTGCAACACAGCACTTTTCTGGCCAATTTCCGGCATCCAGGCTCTGTTCTCACTGGTTCTCGAACATCCATCCATTTTCCGACCAATTTCGGGTGCTTTCTTCACTGTCGTGGCCTATCCTCTACCATTTCAACCTTATTTCCACTTCTTTCTTATCTGTTCTGTCTTCAAGTTCAAGCTCTCTAAAAAAGTCAAAACTGACTTCTTATTAATTTTAGGCATTTTCTTCATTTTTCAGCATATATACATGTGTGGTATAAATTTAAGCTTAGGGTTTAGGGTTCAAAAGAACAGTCATCGCACTATCCCTCTTTAGCATTTTTGAGGTCAGCTGCTCCGTGTGTTATTTGGGACCAACTACTATGGTACTATACAAGTAAACCAAGAATAAAAAGTTTGTAAGAATTGTATAAGTTGTTATACAATATATTTTAGATCTGAGTGGTTTCTCAACTCTAGAATCCCAGTTCTTTTAATATTACCTCAATCTTCCTCATTCTGTCACAACTCAGAAGGCTCATGCTTTTCTCTGCCTGCTCTGTTTCATAAGGATATCGGGCAAGGACATGATATAACTTGCTCTTCCTTTCAGTCTTCATAAAAATCATTCAAGCCATAAGGCCCAATTATGTCTCCAAACCATGTTGTTTTCAACCATAAGTGCAACTATAATGTATTATCATAATGTATTAAATACAATACCAGATAACTCATGTTCCCCAAAAAGGAAAAAGAATGATTATTAGATTACTAAAGTAATGTGCAGTTTCATATATTACATTAGTAAAATGACAGGCCAGAAACCAGAATAACAAACCAATCACGGCTACTCTCACATTTATTCACTTACCACGGAAACAACAACAACAAATACTAACATGGTGATTAATCATCCATAATAACATTTAACAAAAGAATAGCATATAAATTTCATATGATTGCACTTAAGTAACATAAATAAAATATTTGATAAGGTAGCAACAATATTTTAAAATAAACCAATTTACGCTATCCAAAAAAACCTCAATACGAAAGTCCAAAGACAACATCCCGTGAATAAGGTGTGTCAATACAACTTTTGTGTAAGTGGTACTGCAGGCAAGAATCACATAAACTGTATGATTCACCCAGCACAGACTGTCCCAAATTCCTTGAAAAGAGAAACTTATAGAATGCACAGTTACACAATTAATCAGAACGGGTCTAATAGTTTTCCAGTATCAGTACAAGACAATAGTTTATGACCGATAACTTACAACAACCAAGTCATTTCGCAATCAATCAGAACAAGTCTTATAGCTTTCCAGTGTTAGTACGAGACACTGGTTTACAACCAGCAACAACCAAGCCTCATCCCATTAGGCTGGGACAAGGTTTTAAATTGCGGTCGTAGTCGATATAGCAAGAAATTAAGGACAAATGCAGCCCCAATTGCTGTCGCAAAGATCCAGAAAACCTTAACATTGTAGCCGAAATGAGTCACAGAAGGGTGTTTTTTTGGTCCGGACCACGAGTATCCTTCCTTGTGGGAGACAATCTTGTTCGAGACAGTAGTACCACTATTACAGGTTTTTAAAAAACTGGCTAGGGATAACAAAAAACCTACATGATAAATTTCCACAAGCCAAAGAACCATGCATATATTACCAGCATTCAGCACATGCATTCACAATCAACAATTTATAAAACCAAACAAATCACTCAAAAACACGAGACATCACAATGAAAAGCCAAACTACCTGCATGGTGTGACCGATTCCGCGAGACCAGACAAGTAAGCCAGTCAACAACCTCTCTTCGTGCCCTCCACTTGCAAGCATTGATGGGTTGTGTGGATCCATAAGCCTGCAAAAAATGGTCAGGGACAACATACATCATGTGCCTCACACTCCTCTCGGTCCCCACAACAGCCAGCACCGAATTTCCAAAAGCATCCTTTAGGTAGAAGTGAATCACACGGTTCCCACGCTCCTGACATATAACCTGCTCCTCCCACGCCACAAAAACACCACCGCCACCAACCTCCCCACCAGACATTCTCCACCCTACGTCGGGTCGTTCCGAGGCCAACGCGAATTGGACTAGGAAAACCCTAACACACAACACCGCCCCTAACTCAAACCATCTTACAGCAACAAAACCTGAAAAAATAATAATTAAAAAAACGAAGCCGCAGAGTAAAAGGGATCAGGTTCTGGAAAGAAAGAGAGTGAAACGTCAACGAGAATTGAAGAGAAAGAGCGAGCGAGGTCTGCGGAAGCGGAAGCGGAAGCGGCAGTGAAGTCAAACAGTGCTGAGGGAAGGGGGAGAAAAAAAGAGACAAATGTTAAAGAGCATTCATGGTAGAGTGTAAATAGGAATAGGAGTGAGACGAGGTTTGTTTGTGTGACGAAACGAAGACGAGATTTTACGAGGTGGGGACAGGTGGGTTGAATGGAGATGGTGAGAGTGAGAGTGAGACGAGACCAGATGACCGAGAAGAGAAAAAAAAAAAAAAAAGAGTCTAAGAAAGTGTTGTTGTGGAGGGGTGAGAGAGTATGGTTGGGTTCGTTTTATTGGGTAATGGGGCAAAGAGAAAGGGGTGTGGGTTGGAGCTGCGGAGAGAGTGACCTTTCTCTTCTCTTCTCTTCTTCTGTTTCTGTGCCATGTGGTGAATGAATCAATGGGAGCGGAAGAGAAGGAAGAGAAGGAAGAGAAGAACCCACGGGGTATAATGGGAATTCTCTTTCTTTCTCTTTGAGGGATATTCCGGTGCTGCACATGCATTCTACTTACTGACACGTGGCTTTTTCCATGAGCTCTGCGCTATTCTATTTGACCACCTTCCTTCCTTCTCCTCCTTGGTCAAGCCCATGCGCTTGTACCCTATCCATTTATACCCTACCAGAATAAATCTAAAATCTTTTTCATGATGAAATTTTTATTTATATTGATTTTGCATTTCTCAAATGTTTTATGAATGTTATGCTCTAGGGATGGTAATGTGGCTACCATCCAGCCCAAAAGATACTGAAAAAATAATTTTCGCGACTTCATTCGTAATACAATATGAGAGTGATGATTACTTATATAAATTTTACGTTGAAAATCAAAATTTTTTAAAAAATATATGTTTAAAAAATTATCATAAAGTAAGAATCACGTCAATTTGAACTCAAAATGTGAAAGTTATAACACTCAATTTTTAATTAAACATAAAAAATCACATTCACAATGTGTAACCAAATACACTTCATGGTATGTTAGTATGAAAAATGAAAAAAATATATATGTAAAAATTTGAGAGATATCGTGTTTAGACAAAAGATTATATATCAAGGATGATTGATTTGTGTTACATGATATGTCATTTACACACAAGATTCATGTATATGTGAAAAAGGTATTTAAGTGGTTCAAGACTTATGTTACGTTAATTATTATTGTACATACTATATACATGCATGTGATAGAGGTATTTGAATTATTTTTAGGGTAGAAATCAATTGCGCACATAATATGAGGTTTTAACCTTGGACCCAAGGCAATGGTGACAAAGTTGGACAAAAACTATTGTTGAGATGAGGTTAATATTCATGAGGAGAATCATACCTTGAACAATGATAAACATCGTGTTGATAATCATCAAGGTTTTAGTTTACCTATTTGCGCATCTTAATTTTTAACTAAATTAGAGTGTGTTACCCGTGCTAAGTATGAGTAAAAATTATTTATTAATATTTTAATATTATATAAGTATTTAAAATATTAATTTTTTGTATTAAATATATTAAAAAGTGAAATTATGATTAAATATTACATATGCATGACATATTATATTATAATGTTAAATTTTATTTTTATAATTTCTTATTATTATTTTCTTTAAAATTTAATGCATTTCATAACAAAGTTAATTTTTTTATAAATATCATTATCTCATTATTTTTTCTTGTTAATATAAAGATTTGTTATTTTAGGATCATGAATACTAATTTTTTAGGTTATTATCATTAGATTTTTAATTAGTATAGTTAAGTATAATAATAGTTTTAATGAAGTATATTTTTATTTAAAAATATTATGATCATTAAGCTTTTAATATTTTTTTTTACTAATCAATGTGTTTATCATTTTGGGCTCAAAAATTTAAAATACTTTTTAAAATCAATGTTTTTTTAAAGAAGAAGATAGATTTTATTTATTAAAAAAAATAGAAAACTGTTTTTTCAAATAAATTATTTTAAGATCTTAAATAGTAAGGTATAAAAAAAATCTAAAATAATAATTAATAAATATAGAATAATAATATTAGCATAACTAAATAATTATTTTAAGATCTTAGATTTAATAAAAAATAAAATAATATGAGATGATAATTTTATTTCAAGCTAATTTAAGAATACAAAATAGAATTATACACATACATATATTAACATCATTTTAATTTTGATATAAATTAAAAAATATATATAATTATATTTTAAAATAATTAATTTTATCATTTAAAACTTTGTTTCTTGTATAGAGACTAATAATAATAATAAAAAAGAGTACATCACTAAAATAATTGACCAATTCAGTTTATAGGATCTTTAACAAAATTTAAATTTAAATTTTATGTTAAAATTAAAAAAATAAAGATAAAAAAAAGTTTTTCTTA
>JAMLFT010005128.1:0-18133 GCA_026544285.1 Pachyrhizus erosus | reverse complement strand
ATCTAAAATAATTATTTAATTGTTTTAATTCCAAAAAAATTATTTTTAATTCTTGAAAATTTTATTCTGATTTTCTTCTAATTCTTCTCATTTTTATTCTTCCCTTCCCTTATTTTTATTTTATTAAAATATTATAAATTAAACTTCTATTTGCAAATAAATTTATATTTCCATCCTTTTTATTTAATTTTAAATTTAACTAAAATCTTCCTTCACTAGATGATATATTCTTCATAGGAATTAAATTTCTAAATCTTATTTTAACTAAATTAAATTATAAATAGAAAAAGAGATAAATCTAAAATTTAAGTTTATAATTATATCAAAAGTTAGGATATTATAATGGTGTGTACAATACCAGATATAACACATGTTATTGGTATAGTCAGTAAATTATTGTCAAACCCAGCTAAAGAGCATTGAAATGTTATGAAATGTATTTTGAGGTATTTTTATGGTACTGTTGATCTGAAGCTTTGCTTTGAAAATGATAAGGCTACTTTGGTGGGCTACGCAAATTCTAATTTGGCTAGAGACATTGATTCTAGAAAGTCCACCTTGGGCTATTTTATTAAGTTTGCAAAGGGAGCTATGGGTTGGAAATCAAAGCTACAAAGATATATGATATTGTCTATTACAAAGGCATAATTTATTGTTATTACTGAAGCATGCAAAGAGTTGTTATGGGTGAAGAAGTTCTTGTAAGAGCTTGGTTTTGTACAGGACAAATATTTATTATTTGTTGACAATCAAAATGTTATCCATCTTTTTAAGAATCCAACTTTCCATTCAAGGTCCAAACATATTGATGTAAGGTGTCATTAAATATGTAATGTTTTGGATGTTAAGTTGTTGGAGTTAGTTGAAATTCATATGGATTATAATAGTATTGATATGATGACTAAAGCATTATAAGAGGAAAGTTTGAAACTTGTTGTGAGATTGTCGATTTGACAGTTATCTCCAATAGTTGTCAGGGAAAGATATATTAGGTATTGAGTTCCCTTCTTATGTAGAGAAAGACCCACAATTGAGAAAGCCACTAGGTTTCTCACTTATTTAAGTGGATAGGGGTATGAGATAAGAGAAGAGATAGTTAGGTTTCTCACTTATTTAAGTGAATAGAGGTATGAGATAAGAGAAGAGATAATTAGGTTTCTCACTTATTTAAGTGGTTAGGGGTATGAGAAAAGAGAAGAGAGATAGTTAGGTCTTAAACAAGAGAGAATACCAATAGCTTGAGAGAGAAGAAGAGAAAGTAATTTTTGCTCACACATAGAGAAGTTACTATAAAATTACAATTACAATTTGTGCACAGTTGAATGGAGCTAAAATTTTAACAACAAATTTGTTACATTTGGTTCTTCATTATGAATGATTGGATCGTTAAAACAAGATCTAAGTTATGAGATATTTAATTTGCACAATAACATTGTTCTTTGAGCTTTTCTTTTCTTGGTTCTCTACTTGTAGTCTTTATGACTTTATTATTTGTTTGACTGTTAGGACTCTTTTGCGTACTTAACTGAAACTCTTTTGTACCCTTGTTGATTATAGTAAAACTATTTCTTAGGTTTAGACAACCTGTGATTTTTTATCTTTTTTTTAGAAGAATTTTTTCAAGTTAAAAATCTTTAGTATCTCTTACGTGATTGTGATGATTTATTACTATTATTTATTTGTTGTTACATGCCACAAATTTTTGCAAATTGAAGAAATTTGTTTATGCTACATTTACTCTGTGATGGGTTCTTAATTATTACTATCTAGTTGTCCCCTCATCAAGACTTTGGGTTCAATTTCTTCAGGGAAAATATGAGAGGAATAACATGAATCGAGGTGCTTTAATTGTAAAAGTTGTTGATTCTCATCTTTGGAAATAGTTTACCAATCTATGGCCTATTATGAATGTTGCATAAAGGTGGATTATCAATAATGGAGAGGGGACTAGAGCGTGGTTTGATAAATGGGTAGATGATAGCACAATTCTTATACATTATGTCAGTCATTTGCAGCCTGAAATGTATGAATTTAGAGTCAAAGATCTAGTTGATGATACTGAGGATTGGAATCAAAATTTACTTAACGAATTATTGTCGCTAGATATAGTTCAAAGGATTAATACAATCCTTCCTCCTATTTTTCATGAGGAAGAAGAGAAAAGAGTTTGGCTTGGGGAAAAGCTTGGAAAATTTTCAGTAGTTAGTGCGTATAAATTAATGACGTAGGCCGAAACTGTGCAACATGAATGTTCTTGGAAGAAGAAAACTTAAAGTCCCATAAAGAATTAAAACCTTTACTTGGCTGGTCAAACATGGAAGACTAAATACATGGCACAGAGTGTCTAAATGGAGCAACACTGCCCATTTTGCTTCCACTGTAATGATGCTGAAGAGACTATTTTACATGTTCTTCGAGATTGCAATTTAGCTTCTCTTGTTTGGATTCATCTTATCCCCTTTGGCAACAAGAGCAATTTTTTTGGGATGAATCTTCTTGATTGGGTTAATTATAATCTGTTAATACATGTGGGGCATGACAATATTTTAATGTGGTCTAAGCTATGGGCTGTGACGTGTTACTTTCTATGGATATGGCAAAATAAACAGATTCATGATGCTCATTTTGTGAGGCCCTTTAGGCCTGGTGTGTGGTGTAGGAAAGATGCAATGAGTATATCTCTGCATCCACCTCCAATCCTATGTTTATGCCTAGGTCCAAGCAGCAGATTCAAGTGCGTTGAAAGCCTATTGTGAATGGTTGGGTTTGCCTTAACATAGATGAGGCAGTCAAGGAGAATGGCAACAAGGCTGGATGTGGAGGTTTGATTCCTGATGAAGAAGGTAGATGGATGGTGGGTTTCTTAAGAAGAATTGTTACTGACTCATTTTTTATTGTTTAATTATGGGGGACTTGTTATACAGGAATTGTTGCTGGTTGGAATCTTGTTAGGAGTATTCATGTCATTTTAGCTTCCAATATTAATATTCAGTTGGAGCACATTTACAGAGAAGCTAATTGCTATGTAGATATGCTAGCTAATTATGCTTGTAATTCAGAAGTAGATTTTTTCATTTTTGAGCAGCAGCCTACCCAGTTGAGTCAGCTGCTCTTTAGGGATGTTGTAAGGTTATCTTACCTAAAAAGTGTTGCTTTGTAATTTTTTTGAACCTTTGGCCCCATTAATTACCTGAAATAAAAGATAAAAGAACCTAACACAATAAATAAATTAAAATAAAGAATATTAATTTGGTGGAGTTGATTTGTGAGGAAATTAATTTGAATGGAGGTGGATCCCCCAATAAAAAAAATCTCTCTAATCTAGTTATTGTTAACATGAGCAAAAGTGGTAAAAGAGGCACTCTTACCTTTCTAACCTTGTTAAATTTGTGCAAAAGAAAGCACCAAATTGTCTCTGCCAAGCCCATTTAATCGATTATCAATTTACGAAAATTTATTAAATGAGACCAAAAACATGAAACTCATCCGGCCTCCACCATTTAATGGATTTTTATTTATAAATATCGATTAAATGTTAAAAAAATCAATTGTCTCTTGTAATGGTCATTTAATTGATTGTTTGTTACGTAAAATTGATTAAACCTTACAATTTAATTGATTATCAATTATTTTTAATAGATTAAATACGTTCAACATCATGCACAATATAAGGATATAATAGTATTTTAATCAGTTTATTCAATTTTTTATTTTATTTAAATTAAATTTTTTTATTAATTAAATTTCATTATATTTCTCTTAAATCAAATAATTTAAATTTATTTTATTTTAACTTTATTTTTTTTCCTAATTATTTCTCTTATATTTCCAGTCATTATGTTTCTCTCTCCACAACCAAATAAAGTATAATTTTATTGTATAATTGTTTATTGTTATAACTTTATAATTATATAATTTTGATTCTTAAAAGTATTTTATTATATATTTGGTCCTTCACATAGTTAAAATTTAACAATTTTAATATATTATAAAATTGTCATCACCATTTTAATGAAAATCACTAATGTAATATTTATAAATAATAGTAATTAAATATGTAATAAAATTTGTTTAAAGATCAAAATTATACTATCATAAAATTATAGAAATAAAATATAAATTTAAGCTTTAATATTTTTAAGACACTTATTGGTAAAAATGTTCTTGATAATTTCCATATTCACAAATTGTGTTCACACTGTACTAAAATATTCGTGTCTTATTTTCAGAGCATTGGTACTGATAAGTGTCAAATCTTGGTGAATTTCACTTGGCTATCAGAGACCTTTGACAAATATAATACCATGAAACCCAAAAGTCCTTCAACTTTTTTTAACACAATTTTTTTCCCGTCTACCATCAAAGTCGATCACATAATCAACACAGATATGTACTATTTGTTGACCACCGACGAGGATTAGGTTTAACCATAGATACTAGGCACGTGGCACAGATACATGATTCGTGTAAGTATGCAATTCGTGACTTCAATGTTATTATTATAAGACTTCTAGAGAGAATTCGGGAATGCAGTATGCGGTATGCAGAGTTACTGAGACAATTCTATAATTATGATTTTAACAAAAGAAATTAGTCTCTTTTATAATGTAGCAAAGTAAAGTTTGAATTCTTATTAAAAAAGATATTCACATTTTGAGTTTAACTATTTCTTAAACAAAATTATCTTAAAAGGAAGATATTTGTGAGAAGAAAAAAAGAATTTGATTACTTGCTTCAAAAAGGCTCCATCTATAATTAGCCACAACTATTTTATAGTCAAATAACAAATGTAAGGGTTCACTTCCTCTAAGTTTGTGCCTGATAAGCTGTGTACTTGGCCACTAATCTCTCATGGAGAAAACAGTTCACATAGCAGTAGTTCCTGGTCCTGGCTTTAGCCACTTAGTCCCAATTCTTCAGTTCTCCAAGAGACTTGTTCAGCTCCATCCAGATTTTCGTGTAACATGCCTAATTCCCACACTTGTGTCTCTCCCAAGTGCCTCAAAATCCTTCCTTGAAACTCTTCCACCAAACATCAACTCCATTTTTCTTCAACCGGTGAAAGCTGAAGACCTACCACAAGGGTCTACCATAGAAACCCAAATTCAGCTCGTAGTGGCTCTCTCTATGCCCTCTATACATCAGGCTTTGAAGACCTTAACTTCGAGGACTCACTTTGTGGCTTTGGTGGCTGATTCTTCTGCCTTTGATGCATTAGATTTTGCTAAGGAATTCAACATGTTGTCCTATATCTACCTCCCCATATCAGCAACAACATTATCTTGGTACTTCTATGTGCCAATATTGGATAAGGAAACATCATGTGAATACAGAGATTTTCCTGAACCTATTAAAATACCAGGCTGTGTACCAATACATGGTTGGGATCTCAATAACTTAGTTCATGATCGATCGAGTCAAGATTATAAAATCTTTCTCCGTCGTGCATGGCGATTCCGTTTTGTTGATGGTATCTTCACGAATAGCTTCTTAGACTTGGAAACAGGTCCTATAAGAGCATTGAAAGAGGAGGGAAGGGGCTACCCTCCTGTGTATCCTGTTGGACCAATTGTCCAAACCGGTGATGATGCCAAAGGGTTGGAGTGTCTAACATGGTTGGACAAACAACAAGTTGGTTCTGTTTTGTATGTTTCTTTTGGGAGTGGTGGAACACTGTCACAAGAACAAACAACTGAGTTGGCTAGTGGGTTGGAATTGAGTAATCATAAGTTTTTATGGGTTATGAGAGCACCTAGTAATTTAGCCAGTGATGCATATCTTAGTGCACAAAAAGATGTTGATCCTTTGCAATTCTTGCCATGTGGGTTCTTGGAGAGAACCAAAGAGCAAGGGGTGGTTATTCCTTCATGGGCACCCCAGATTCAAGTCCTTAATCACAGTTCAGTTGGTGGGTTCTTGACTCACTGTGGCTGGAATTCAACCCTTGAGAGTGTGCTAAAGGGTGTGCCACTAATCACATGGCCACTGTTTGCTGAGCAGAGAATGAATGCGGTTGTGCTGAGTGAGGGTCTCAAAGTGGGAGTGAGGCCAAGAGTCAATGAAAATGGTTTGGTGGAAAGGGTGGAAGTTGTGAAGGTGATAGAGTGTCTAATGGAAGGGGAAGAAGGTGCGAAAATGCGCGAAAGAATGAAGGAATTAAAAGAAGCTGCTACTGATGCACTCAAAGAAGATGGATCTTCTGCAAAGACCCTTTCAGAGTTAGCACTAAAGTGGAAAAGTTTGGTATAGGAAAATAAGTTTTATGAAATGCTTTTGTCAGGATCTTTGCTTTATTGCCTTTATTGTTTTTCCTGATTCAGCTTTCTAACGATTGCCAGCCACTATGTGATTCTTGGCACCAATGGATGTTAAATGTAAAATTCCTATCTAGAATGAGATCATCATGATGTTTATTTGCAATTTTGTTTATAAGATTTGCTTACTAACGAATTTAATGGGTTGCCAATGATTTTGCATACTTGCAGTTTTACAGATATATTATGCCACTTGTGTATGTGTCTTGAGATAATTAGTCTAAGGTTATATGTCCATCCATAAGTAAAGAGAATCAAGAGAAAAGTCTCGCTACTGATGCATGATGGGAATAAACAGTTTAAAAAATACAACTAGAACTTAACAGAATCGATGACAAAATAACAAAAATAATAACTTGGTGACTCAACTTATCATCAGCTTAACGGAAGACATTGGTTATTTATCGGTACAAATCACGACTTAATATTTTTTCATGGGTTCGTGAATACTCTTTTGGCTGTGCTTCAACCCAGAGAAATTCCTTTACTTCCATTATCTCAAATGCTCTTATCTTAGAAAGGGTTATACTACGTTACTAATTTTATCTTCGGTTCTTTTGACTTCTCAGATTTCATCACCAACTTAAAAAGATGTTCAATGATGTCTAATGAAAGAACTTCCAGTGTGTTTGTGACATCTATATCATGGCTTTCTCTTGTGTTTTTGTTTTTAGCTCCTCCCCTGTTATGAGAAATTATTATATAATGCAAGAACTTGATATGTAAACAATTTTTTTAATTTACAAAAGAGTGTTAATATAATTTGTTTATGTGTAACGTGAAAATTATCGAACACTACAACAGTCTTGGATCATATTATAATTTCTCCCATGAAGCTATGCAATTTATGCAAATTTTAGACTTGTCATGCATAATCTTTGCAAAGTGTTAATCCTAGTGAATAATTGTTTTTATGTATTTATTGGATAAGATAATGCTCCAGTAGATGATTATATATATGAACATGACAAGACTACAATTAACTGAACAAATGTAAGAAACTTGTGTTTTGGTACCAGTCTCGATTCCTTTATTGTGACTTTGGATATTTAAAATCACTAAAAGTAAACACTCTTGATTAAAACTTGCAGATTATGTTGGCCCATTGTTGGATTCATGTTTGGTGTATACACATGCAGTAAATAGTCTCTCAACGGATTGAAATATTGAGGAATTTTTTATTTACTTTGTCGTTTAAACATGTTATTTTATATACTGATAAAAAAACATTGTTATTTTACTTTCCCCCTCAGTCATTGATTTTTGCTAGCAGTGCTAGAACTTTTGGGTTGACGGGTGAACTGTTTGAATAATTCGAGTCAGGATCTTGTTCCTAAACATGTTCTTATTATTTATGTGAAAAAATGAACCTAATTCTTTTCTATTACATAATGAACATTATGTTTATTTTGAATTGGTCAAAAGTACACTGCTAATTAAGTACACATGGTAAGAGTTTATATTAGCTCATCTAAATCATAAGTAGTGTTGGTGCTGACGTGTACAAAATTTGTCACTGACCTTGCAATGTTATAATATTTTTAGCTTCAGAGTTAAAAGTAATGCAAAATCTTACTTGTTGGGTGATGTGTAAAATTTTATTGAAAAGATGAAATCGATTGTGTAAGCGTTTGATGCCCTCTTCCTCATGGCTTAAATTCCTCCCGATTAACTATTTTAAATAAATAAAAATTTAAAAATATAATTTAATAAAAATTATAATTACTTTATTAAATTCTTTGATAAAGTGATAAATCACTAGACTATTAATATTATTGTTATGTTATAATTTAAAATAATTATTTAAAAATAAAGATTAAAACAAAAAAACATATTTAAAGAATCAAAATTAAAGAAATATTTTTAAACGAATAAAATAAAAAAATATCTTATTTTCAAGAGATAAAAATATATTTCATCCAAAAAATATATATATGAAATATTAAATAAGTTTTCACCAATATTTATTTAAAAAAATATTAAAAAACTCTTTAAATCTTCTTTTGAAACCATAAACTAGTTTTCCAAGTCAATTAAATATAGAAAAAGTAATAGTATTGTACAACGTCTATCTTGAGATGATTACCTATAATAAATTAAATAAATTATTTATAACTTTCAAATATTTATCTCACCCCAAAAAATTAATCATAAAAAATTATGACAAAGATTTATTTTATTATTTTGATTAAACTGAAAATTGTAATTATTATTAAAAAATAAAGGAGAATTAATATTTTATTTTTTATTTTTTTTAGCTCGGAGGAAATGATTTTCTACTTCTACATATCTCAAGATGCAATAGAAAATTATGAAATTCTTTTATAGAAAATATTGTGTGTGTTTTTTTTATTTTTAGTTTTGTCATTAATTTTATGTTTATTAAATATTTTAATATTAGTCTAACATTGTTATTTTTATAACAACTTAATTTGGTTTAATATTAACAATTTTTTTAAAAAAATTAAACATCCAACTATCACAGTTTATGTCCCAAAATTTCATAATTAAGATGTCACATTTACTGAATTCGTCTTCTAATAGTAATTTTGTTATCACTAATCATTTGTCTTGACTGAATTGTAAACTAATTTTTTTTAAGGAAAAATTATAAACTAATTATAAAATTCTTATATTGACAATTGTATTATTATTATTATTGAAACACAAATTTTGGATTTTATAATTATAAAATTTTGATTTAATATCTTTTTTTATCAACTTAATTTAGGTTTAACGATGTCAATTTAAAAATACATAAATAAAACTTCAAACTGTCACAACTTATATCTCAATATTTCATAATTGAAACGATGTCATATCTATTTAAATTTTTCTCTAATAATAATTAGTTGTAATTCATTTTTAATTAAATTTAATTAAAATTATTTAATATTATATCATAATTATTTTATTTTATGTTTTTAATTTAGAGAAGATATTTAAAATTACAAACTATCACAACTTTCATATTTAAATCTCAAGAATATCACATCTAATTAATTCTTTATTCAAAATTTTATTATTATTATATTTATTTAGTTAAATAGAAATAAAACTTTATTTTAATTAATTTCATGTGATCTTTTATTATCTAACTATAATTTATAAAAAAACGCACATTAAAATTTTTTACGTTACTTCAATTTTTGTTTTGCATACATACATGCACGTTACTTATACCAAAACATCTTGAAACAATAAGTAACGTGTATATATGTATGTGTTTAATAAACAGATTAAGTAACGTACGAAATTTTGGTGTGTGTGTGTGTGTTTTTTTTTTATAAATTATAGTTAGATAAAGAACAAGTCAAATGAAATTAATCGTAATAAGATTTTATTATTATTTAACTAAAAAAATATGATGAAAGGTTGCATGTTACATATATACATTTACATGCATGTTACTGGACACGTGATGAAAGGAAAATAAAAAATATCCACTAACGAAATATGGTAATATAAGAAGAAAATAATAACAAAATAAAGAATAAGAAGAAAGGAACAAACAAATAGAATAAAACCAAACAGAGTTACATGTTAAAAAGAAAAACGGCAAGACATTATATATATGACAAGACTTGAATGGCTGAAGTTTATATGTTAAAAAGAAATTAACATTAGAGTGAAAGTCAGACAAAAGACGAATAGAGAGAGAGAAAAAAATATAGCACGATAAACAAAAGGAAAAATAAAAAAGAAAAAAAAAAAAAGGTTAAAAGCAACAAGAAAGACAAATACGAGATGTTGAAAACACAACACTTGAAACTTGAGCATGAGCTACGTCGACGCAACACCCACAAAGCCATCACTGCTCACCACAACCAGCATATTAAATGTGGACGAACAACAACGTAAAAGTGATAAAATAAGACGACAAAAAACACAAAGGCATAGAAGAAAACCTGAGGTGGTTGAATTCTAATACGAATGCGTTTGGTCTAGAGTTCAATCTGTTTGACGCTGAGAGAATAGTGCAAAGTATTCAACCCATCCAGATGGAACTAAGAAAATGAGAGTGGGAGTGTTTTTTTGTGGGGGTTTGTATACAAAACCTTTCTCTCTTATTATTTCATTTTTTAATTGATGTCAATTCTTGGTAGTTATGGTGCAACTCTATAAAAGGAGAATTGGCTCATTTGAGTAGCTGTTACGAGAGAGAGTTGGGCATGGAGTAGTGGAAGTTGTACATTGTTATGGTGGAGAAAAAGCTAGCTAGCTTCGACTAAGAATGATGGAGGTGGGGAACCAAGGTAAAGAGGACTTTAGATCATACTCAAAGAGTTTTCTGAATTCATTGTTTCTTTTTCTTTTTGTTCAAAATATGACTCCTTTTTTGTTTATTTGCATTCTTAAATTATTATTTTCTTTTCTTTTTGAAAAAAAAAACTAACATTAAAAAAGTGGACAAAATTGAATTTCACACTAAGGACAATATTGCATATAATTATGCCTTAGTGGGTATATTAGTATGATTGAATTGTCTATATATGTTATTTGTTTATTATTTACAAGATTGAAACTTTAACGAGCAAAATAAATATTAAAAAAATTATCACTTTTTATATCGGTTATAATTTTAGTTGATGTAGAAAGTCACATTCTATATCCAATATGGAATTAATGTAAAAAACAATACATTATTACATAGTTATGACTTTAACTAAGATAGAAAATATTTTTTACACCAATTCAATGTTCAATGTAAAAATGTTTCCCATTCTATATGGGTGGGATTTAGTTCTAAAACTGTTGTAAAATTCTTATTTTAATTGATATTAAATGTTTTCTATGTAGTAGTATATGTGTAGCGTCTTTTTTTATTTATCTAATTAATTAAATTTTAATTTCTCAAAATATTTTTATTTTTATTGTAATTAATAGGATAAAATTTAAAACACTAGACACTAGAGTTATAATTTGTGGATACTTAACTATTACTATATTATTCACACTTCACATTAAAACTTAGTTAAAAATATATTGATAAGGTTAAGAGTACAACTTTATATAATAAGTCTCAAAATATCAATTGTATTTAATAGTTTTATATTCATCCAAAAGTAGGGAAAAATACTAGCTAACTAAGTATTATTTGAACTTATAATCTCGTCCATGACTTTTAATCAAAACATTCAAAGGGGTCTTCTTTCTCTAAAGTTTCTTTTTTTTTTCTTTTAGATTATTAACTCTGTCTGGGGTTGAGCTTGCAAAAGGATTTAGATCTGCAGGGGGATAAAAGCGTCTAGGAGCTGCTTAAGTATTTGGTGGAACTCCAGCATATCTAGATGGCAACGTTTGTGTCAAAATAGCATGTATGTTTATGTGAGAAAACTATCGATGAGGTATGACATTAGAGGATATAAAGGCAAATCTCACATATCCAGTGAAAGTGTCATCTTCAAACAATGGGTCGTGGGTCCATCTTCCTTTCAATGGTATGACCGTTAGGTGAAATAGAAGGTGAAATTCTTCTGTCATTAGTATTTGAAAGGTGAGGATTGTAGGAGTAAGTCATCTATTCTTAAACACACACAAGCAAATCATTTCTAACTATCACGTACTCTCATTTCATTGTAATGTGCCTAATTAGGGTTTCTAATCGTTAGGGCCCTTCATAACCTCTAATACTCCTATCTTCGGGAGGACTTACACGAGCATGTCAATGAAAATCCAAGTTTATGTTCAAGGTTGACGATCAGGAGTACATATCTTGTTTGATACTCGGTCCAAGATACTTTCAATCGAATCTTGATAATGTTCCACTTTGTCGGGGACACCAAGTTGATTTTGTGACACCCTCTTTCTTTGAGCATTTTACAACATAGCACCTTATCTACTCCTAAGGACTCACCTGAGCATGCGTACATTCCTTAGGTACCTTCTATGGTTAACCCATGCAATCTCCATACTTGATTCTCACTCGTATGTTTGTGATTCACCTTTTCCTTCCATTTCCCTTACTCGATTCCTTTTTGGTACTAATCTTGAGCTCAAAGGTAACATTTCTCTAATGACTTCATTTCATAGTAATTGACCAACATTAATCAAGTTTCATTCAACCTCTATTTTAGTAAATCACTCAAACTATCACAACTCTATATCTCATTCTCTACCCTAGAGTTGTCTTCTTAAGTTATGTCTACTTAAGACAGTTACTTAAGCTATAAGGGTTATTTTATCGTTAGTAGAGGCAACTATTATATATAAATATCATTATTATCATAGAAAATGATAGCATTAGTTAGTCAAACAAATTTACAAGCATTATAACAATATTCATAAGCAAAGTAGCAAGAAGAAAGGTATAATTGGCATTTTCATAAAATTTTATTTGTTATATTTCTTTCACTTTCTCTCTCTTATTTCCTTTTTCTATTTTTCTCTCTCCTCTTTCTTCCTCTATTTTCTCTCTCCTATTTCTATCTCTACGTTCTCTCTCCTTTTTTTCATTTTCTCTCTTCCTCTCTCTCTTTCTTTTTCTTCTTTCTCTTTTTTTTTTCTCTCTCTCTCTCCTCTCTCTCTCCCTTTCTCTCTCTCCCTTTCTCTCTCTCTTCTTTCTTTCTCTCTTCCTTTTCCCTTTCTCTCTTCTTCCTTCTCCTTCCTTTCTTCTTTCTCTCACTCTCTGTTTTCTCTCTTAATGCAATTTTGCATATTTCTAATAGGAGTAAAATTTAAAAAATGTTGAATTCTAATCCTATTTTGTTCCTACCACAACTTCGTGAGAATTCAATCATCCTAATCTAATTTTCATTCAGTGATCTAAAAATTGCTCAAGATTCCTAGTTCTATATGTTAATTCAACACCCAGCTTATTTGAAGCATGGCAATAAGGGAAGCAAAAATCAATCTGATCCTTCGTTTCAATTTTTGCATAATTTTGAACTCAAAGTCCTGTTACCAGTCTATAGTAATGTTTTAATTCTTTGTATCCTATTCTAATTGAATTCTACTTGACAGAATTCATGCCCAAATTCAAAATTGCTTTAAATAAGGAATGAGTTATTAGAGGAAAGAAGCAAAATCAAATTTTACTTTCCAAGCCAAATTTGTATAAACTTAAGATGCTAAAATGAAATTACCATAATTCTAAAGCTTTTAGCAAAAGAAAATTTAAGAAAAGAGGCTCCTCCTACCTTATTTTAGCTTTTTCGGCGAAGAGCTTCAAGTTTTTCAGCAAGGTTTGGTTATTGAGTTTTGCTTCTTCATTGGCCTTGATTTTGGAACATGAATGATGTTGGACTACTTCCAAACATGTCTGGGAATGAAATGGGATGGAAGGAGTTCAATTCGCGAGTGAATTTGTGAGTTATGTGTTTTCGATTTCACGTCTTCTTCTTCCATAGCCAACACATTTTTATACTGCCCCACTCCATTTTTGGCTTAAGCAATTCATAGGCCATGGACAAGAGTGGTTGTAGTAGGGTAGGTCCAGTTGATAGGTGTGGTGGCTTGCAGAAGTTTATGGCTTAAGGGAAGAAGCTTCGTCAACTACTTCAATGGCAGTCTAAGGTTCCCAAGGTAAGCTTATGTAGTTTTTATTTTGTTAAGTTTACAGCAATGAGCCTAACAGTCTAATGACAATCCTCCCTACCTCTAACCATTATCCACCCTCATGTCTCACGCTTCGAATCCGTCCCCTACCCTTTTTCATACTTCACTTTTATTTTCTTCATTTTATTCACTTCCTATAGCTTTTATTTGTTTTTAGGCTCATATTTTTGTCTGCGATGCCTAACCCAGGTGTTAGCATGCTTTGCTACCAACTTGGGGTCTTGGGTTTGACCCAGCTCGTGTGTTTCCCAATTTTTTTTTCTTTTTCTTTCTAATTTTTTTCCTTTTATTTTTTTAAAGTAGCATTTTTAATTTCTAATTTTTTCTAAAATTTCTATAAATCTTCTTATATTTTTCTCTTCTTGTTCTTATATTTTCTCCCACTAGAATATTTATATATATTTAGAAATATATTTATTTTAATTGAATATTTATTTATAAAATTCTATTTATTTTTTCCAAAGTTCAAATTTTTATTCTACATTTTTATCTTCCTATTTCTACTTTTTTTTTTCTTTTACTTCAATCTATTTTTTTTTATAATTTCTAAACCTATTTTTATTACTTCTATTTCAAAATTAAAATATTCTTTTATATATATATATATTTATATTTATCTATTTATTTTTCAATCTATTTAAAACTATTTTATGTAAAGTTATTAATCTCAATTTAATTGTAATCTCTTCACTCTATTATTTCCTAAATTTCAATAATATTTCTTCTAAGTTTAAATTCTAATTTTCAGATAAACTAAAATATCTCAAAATAAATTAAAATTTCTATTTTAGAATTATTTTTCTTAATATATATTTTTATTTATTTTTAAATACATTTGATATAATATAGGTAGATAGAGCTTTCAATTTGGTCCTACCCATAAGACTTAACCTTGGTCTATATGGGCCAAACTAAAATAACCTACAAGGCCAAAAGGCCTACATAGTCAAAAAGCCCATACATCTTGTGGGTCAAGGCCAACCCATGGGCTTTGATTTCTTAAGAAATTTATTGTTAAATAATTGATCGAATTTGTGCAATGTGTTAGCCTACTCCCTAAGCTTACAACTCACTTCCTAAGTTAACCAAGCCACTCATTAGGTTGGCCAACCTAATTTTAATTTTTTTATAAATAAATAATTATATCATGATAATTTTATTTTAAAGTAAAATTAACAATATCCAACATTCACATATTCAAATCTAAGTATTTGTTACCAAATCCATGAATACGATCTAAATATATATAGAAGTGAAACAAAAATATAACTTATTATTAATAATGCATTATAGTCTATATGTCAACAAACTTAACATATATGTTAATTTTTTAAAAGATGGTAGTATAAAAACTATATTAAAAGTCAAATTCAAGATAAGTTCTGATTAGTTGATAATGTAAAATTTTCTACATTATTAATACATAAAAATTAAATTCAAGTAAATGAATGCGTTAAGAAAAAAAAGGATAAAAGTACATCTAAAAATATATTTGATACTTATTTTTTAAATATTTTTTTATTTTAAATTACTTAATCTTAATCTTAAAGCTAATATTAATTAAACCAAAAGAATACTTAAAATATGATTAAAATTGCAACCACTTTTAATTAATAGGTCTATTTATGACCTTAATTATCAATTTCTTTACACTAATTTCATAAAATTGTACATTATAAATTTTTCTTTATTATTAATCAATTAAATTTTTTTAAAAAAATATTAACGACACTTTTTTAAGTATATTCTTTCTAACACTCTCTATGTGATTTGTTGAAATTTATTGAAAATGATCAATTTTTGTGAATCTCATTCTTCATTTAATAATTCTTTCTCCTAATTTAGAAGAGAGACCCACCAAAACTAATTAACTTGAATTAAATTTCAACAAATCACAAAGATAGAGGAGGGACCAATAACTCTAAAAGAATAATTTGATGCCTCCCTTCTATATATATAATCAGTACAAATGAGAATGATGAGTAACTCTTTTAAAACTATTCATTAACATTCGATTTTCTTTTTTATTTTAACTTAATTATACTTTTTTTATATAAACAACCCATATATCAAAATTTGAATTAAGTAACCTTAGTTCTAATTGTTTGCGTTTTACAAGATTAGCGATTAACTAAATCCTATCAAGTTTCAATTGTCAAATTTGGATCATGTGTTCTACAACTTTTGACCACAATAAGATGTGAGTTTATAAGTGACAAAAAGTCTTCTTAAATATGTTTTGGGATTATCTTCCTTATTCTTTGAAACATTTTCTACAATACACAAAAACATTCTTATGTAATAATTGCAAATATAAATGCTTAAACTATTCAAAATAATAGAAATATGATGTATATAGATAGATGGTGTAAAAGATAAACCTTTCAGATGATGGACAAACAATCTGTTTGACAAAACTTTAGATAGACTATCAGTATGCCTCAAACAATAGAACTTATTTATTATTTGTAACTTTGAAACAATTTTTAAGGGTTTGATTTGTCTTTGACTTAACAAATTCCCCCTTTTTTATGATGTCAAACAATAATTAAGTTTATCTTTAAAGACAAAAGAAGAAAAGAGCTAAAAATTGAAGGTAAAACAATACTTCCGTAGTAGGTATTGTTAGGCTCCCCCTAAGATCATGTTGTTTTCTGATCTTGGTCTTCTTCTTCTTCTGATCTTGATCTTCTTCTCCTTCTCCTGATATTGGTCTATGTTCATGTCTTCATTATAGAACTTAACAATTTGGCTTAGTCTTCTTTATCATCATTACTACTCCCCTTTTGATTGGCATCAAACGAAAAAAATGACTTTAGTCTAAATCGTAATCAAAGGAGGTGTTAAGACCCAAGTCTTTATATAGTTCATGTTATAAACGATGGACTCCTCAACAACACGATGAACTTCCAATAAAGCTTTTAAGGCCTTTATGGTTAGTTGAAGTTTTTCAAGTACCCACGCTATCTCTTCCCTTGTAGGTTGTCAGTCAAAACTCTCTATTATTTCATCAAGGTCTTCAACAATACTAGCTTTAGAATACACCAAGATAACTCTGAGTAAGGTAGCTGAATGTTGATGGAGAATTTGAACAAAGAAAAAACCACAAACTTACATTGTGGAAAAAGAAGTGCATTATTGTCAGTTGCATTGAGGTAAAAAAGTTTCCACTTTATTGAGAAAACTAGTCAATACTCAATGAAACTACATCTATTGATGGCTTATCTACAGTTTCTATCCCTAAAATAGATGCACCAAACTTCTGACCTTGACTTAGTCAGACAACATTTTCTTTTGTCAACATTTCCTTCTTTGACAATGATGGAGTTTAGACTTAAATAAAGCTTGTCATTTGACTCAAATCAAACATTCTAAAGGTATATCATTTTCTTCAATCTCCTTGCCCTTATATGTGTCATGGAAGACTTTATCAATTATGGTGTCAAGGGCTATATGTCTTCTTGACTACACAAGTAAGTTGACTCCCAACCATAGCTAGACATCCCTTATTTAGTCTATCAATCTTCTTCATTAATTCTGTATGCAAGAAAATTTCTCGCCTATATGAAGGCATCTTCACCTCCAAATCATGGTTAAAGTCATTAAGCTTCCAATTGTTAAACTCAAGACTATCTACTGGATTTAGTTCCAAACCCTCAACATAAGATGGTCTCCTTGGATTAGGCCTTATTCTACACATCATAATCCTTTGAGAAGTAATGAAACCATAAAATTGTTATAGATTATATGGTCCCATGTAAGGGATTTCATCAAAGAAATTTCCCTTCCTCTTCTAAACATCTACTTGAGAAGGAAATTTCTTTCGAGTAGAGGTGTAACATCACAACTTTTTGACATAATTATAAATTTAAATTTTTAGATTTATCTATTTATTTATTTATAATTTAATTTAATTAAAATAAGATTTCAAAATTTATTTTTTATGAAAAATATCTCATATAGTAAATATTGTTTAAAGATCAAGAGGAAGAGAAGAATGAGAGAGTGAAAAGAGAAATTAGAAAAGAATTTAGTTAATCAAAATTTAAAATTGAAATAAACTTAAAGGATGGAAAATTTGAAACTAATTTCCCAATAGAAATTAATTTAAAATAAGATAAGAGAAGAATAAATTAGAACAAAATTGGAATATAACTTTTAGGAATTAAAAATGAATTTTAGGGATTAAATAAAATAAAATAAATATTTTTTAATAATAATTTATTAAATGAAATAAATAATTATTAAAAGAAAATTTAAAA
>JAMLFT010005127.1:0-18133 GCA_026544285.1 Pachyrhizus erosus | reverse complement strand
TTTTATAAATTATTTTAATTTTTAGTATTTTAAAATCTACAAAATTTTTATGTTAAAATAATCTTTTAAAATCTTAAGAAAATACATCTCTTAACTAACACGTGAATACTAAATTTTACTTAGACCTTAAATAGTTAAATGTCTTTAAATAGATTAATAAATTAAATCAGACTTTCGAATAGGATATATGAAACCTAAAATTAAAACTTATAACAAGTGGCAGATCTAAACCCTAAACCCCATTCGGACATTAAATGTTTTAAAGAGCATTAAGTATTTAAATTGAAATAATGCACTTTGTCTGCGTACCGGCAATAACAGAGCATCAAGAAGCAGGGCAGAAACAGAGCAAACCCCAAACCCTACTCCAGTTACGATTTTTTGCATATTGGAGCGAGTTTTAATACCTTACGAGTGAGTGAATCCATTCGAACATAACAATAACCCTGAAACTGATCTGACCCATCACCGTAATGGGTCTCAAGCACGACCCTTTGCAACCATCCACCAATCAGTTAGTAGTTCTTTCTTCCTTTCTCTCTCTGTTCCTCACATCACACATTCCTTTCACACAAGTTGGTTTCTACTTTGTTGTGATGTTATTTCAACTCTTTTTATGTTTTCCTGCCCAAACTATATGTGGGCTTTAGTTTTATTTTTGAGAAAAATAGTGTATGCACTATATTTTATTTTGTCATCCAATCACAATTTTTGAGTGTTTGAGTATAAAAGTTTTTACACTTATATAATTTAAACTCCATTTTTTTTTTATCTTTAATCTTTCCCCATTTTGCATGTGCTAATGCTGGTTTTTATGAACTAAGGTTCAATGGGGGCAACAAGTTATCCAGTGACCCTCTTGGTGGTGATTCTAGTTTTGACCTAAGGTTCCTAACTGCTCCCATAAAATCTGCTGTTGACAAGTTCCAGCTTCTTCCTGAGTTCCTCAAGGTAACTAACTCACTATGCAGTGTGAATTGCAATTACACGATGGTTTTCGATAACTTGTTGGCACTATGGAATTTGGTAGGTTAGGGGATTGGTGAAGCAGCATTTGGATTCCTTTAACTATTTTGTGAGTACAGATATAAAGAAAATTGTTCGTGCTAACAATCTTATCAAGGCAAGTAGGCATCCACACATATATCTAAGGTACAGATAGTGGTTTGCTTATATTTTGTCCATTTGGGTATTTTGTAACTTTTTATGCTATGAATTAAAGTATTCTAAATGGAGGGCTCTGAAGCATGGGTACTTATAAAATCATGTCGTACACATATATCTGTGTCTTGTACTCGTGGGTATGTACTGGATACGTACTAAGCTCGTATCCATGTCTGTTTGTTATGTGATAAATTGGAATACATATCTATTTTATGAAAAGAAATAGGCTTAATCCTAAAAGAGATGAAAATTTAACTTTTATGCATACAAGTCTTTGCTACCCCTTTAGAAAGAGTAAGAGTTATAAAGAGGGTGAGAACAAAATGTGGGATATTTATGGAGATAAATGAGATTCATTTGATGATGTTGACATTTTTGAAGTTTACTCTTTCTCTTGATGGAATGATTAAGTTGGAATGTTAAAGTATGATATCATAGTCATACTTAAGTGTTATGATATTTATTGGTAAACATTTATGTTTTGTAGTTTTTATTATGAGATATTTTTTGTCATGTTGAAAAGTTTAATCTCCCTTCATATTATAAATTATGTTTATTTGTGTTTTTTATCATTTATAAAACTTAGTCATGTTTATACTAAATTTTATTTTCATGTATATACATATTTTTTAAAATATGTACAATGTACCTGTACCCTAGATTTTTGGAAAATCTTGTATCTGGTACCCGTACTTGTTCTTGTTACTGGTATCGTACTTGTATCCGTGCAACATAACATAGATGGAGGGGGTGGGGAATTGAAGAATGGAGTCAACTTTTAAGCTTATGGATGACACCTCTTACTGTCTTAATCACTTAATTCTGATAAATCATGGTGGTTAATTTGAAACTTATATTCTATTGTTCTCGAGTCTTTCAAAGGTTGGGCTGCTTTTGGTTGTTTTACTGATTAGTGAATGTACAATGAGCTCTTTTGCAGGTTTTTAAATGTCAGAATTGGTAAACCATCAATAATTTTTGATGATGCTGTCACTGAGGACCTTACTCCACAAACATGCCGCTTAAGTGACCTGACGTGAGATTCATTACCCTCAAAACATGATCTAATGTTTTTAATTGGATATTGCTCAGCTATTGATAGAATTTTAATCATGATGCAAATATATTCTCATAAATCACTTGTTAAGTTCTATGAAATTACTGGCTTTTTGTAGTGTACTTAACAATTGAAAGTTATACTTAGACCAAATGACACACATGTTTTTTGTTGTGCTGAACTTCGTATGAATTATGATTCCTTTTTGTGTTGTCTATAAAAAGGTACGGGGCTCCAATATATGTTGAAGTTGAGTACACGCATGGTAGTCATGATGAACCAAAAATAGAGAAAAGGGTACTTGAACACTACTGTAATCTGAATTTGACAAAGATCTGTATTATTAACTTTGGCTTTGTTTTTTTTTTCTTTCACAGCCCAGAGTTTGTATTGGAAGAATGCCTATTATGCTGCGGAGTTGTTGCTGTGTCTTGTATGGGAAAGATGAAGCTGAACTTGCTAAACTAGGTTTTTATGAATTTGAAATACATATGGTTATATATATATATATATGTATATATGTACGTACGTACTGATAGGGGAGGGATCAAGTTACTCTTCATCCCACCCTTCTTTTTCTTTTAATCTAATGGTCAAAGACAGGTTAATAGTTAGAACCATTAAATTAAAAGAAATAAAGGGTTAAGTTACTCTTGGAATAACTTAATCCCTCCTCTTTCTCTCTCTCTTTATATATATTGTTTTTCTCATCATTCCCATTTTTTTAATATATAAAAAATCTTACCTGCTTTAAAAGAGTTACTCTCAATTCTCACCCTTAATTTTCTTTTAATCTAACATTTCTAACCAGCAACTCATCTTTGATCATTAGATTAAAAGAAAATGAAATGTCAGGATGAGAAGTAACTACTTTAGAATTCCTCTTGGAGTAATTTGGTCTCTCCTCTCTTTCTCTCTCTCTATATTCTTTTTCTCATTATTCCTGTGTTTTTTTTAATATATTAAAAAATCTTACCATCTTTATTTTTCCTTTCATTAGGTGAGTGTCCCCTTGATCCTGGAGGATATTTTGTAATCAAAGGGACTGAGAAGGTGATATTCTGACTTTATTTTCTTGTTTCTCCAAGCTAGAGGCATTGCCTGTCTTTTAATCAGTGTAGACCAGCTGGCATTGACAAACTGTAAATTGAGAGAATTAATTGTTGAGTCCTTAAAGAAAGTTACAAAAAAAAAAAAAATCGATATAGTTACATGGATAAATGGATAAGCTTTTTAAATTGACATATCAAACTTGTTCAGTTATTTAATTCTGGATCCCTGAAAGTAACTTCCATTTTTTTTAATATAATATCATCCAGACGCTTTTCCTTTTATCTTTTTCAAATTATGATTTTACCAATCAATTTCAGGTGATTTTGATACAAGAGCAACTGTCAAAGAATAGAATAATTATAGATACTGACAAGAAAGGAAAGTAAGTAATCATTCATGGTATGATATTGTATGTACATGTCATGTATGGTTTTGGCCACCTCACTCCCCATTTTTATCTTATTTGGTAGCCTATGTTACAAATGCTCTTAGTTGATATGTTTATTCACGTATCAGGTACTTTGATGTTGCCAAAGTGATAATGAGGTTTGGTGAATGTTGTTGAATATCATTAGCCTCCTAAAGTTAGACACTTACTGTATGCAGATAATTTGGATTTTTAATTCAGTTAGTTGTAATCCCTGTAATCAAAGGATACGATTGTATTTGTTCATGTATAGAAATATGCATCTACTAAGACTCATCTTTCAAGCAACTGAGCTGCAAACAGTTTCCATGTTATTTTCACTTCGGTTTGTTCCTTTGGTATTATCCCCTTCCTTTTAACTGAGTTCAGTTCTGTAGGTTCTGGGAGAACATCCAGTTGCCAGTGATCAATGATTGCTCGTAACTTCATTTTTGTTCTCAGTGATCCATTCTATCCTTTTGAATTCTCTCCTTATATTACCAAAATAGAAGCATAGGTTTGACAAGTAGTGGCATCTGGCAACTTGTTCGTGTGCTCTGTTAAATTGCATTTTTATGAGAGTCATAAACAATTTGTATTCTTGTGTCTAGATAGAAACTGATTTTTTCATGGGGTAAGGTCATAAGGCTTGGTTGTTGTTGGAGGTTATCTGATTCTTCTCCTAGCTAGCTGTATATTATTCATAACTTCCGATTAGATTTTACATTCTATCCTTTTGAATTCTCTCCTTTTATTACCAATGATTCTGTTTTATGTGGTTTTAAAGTAAATTTTGGTTCCTATTTTGGCTTTCAGCATTACTGCATCTGTTACAAGCAGCACAGAGAAAATAAAAACAAAAACTGTTATTGTGATGGAAAATGAGAAGCTCTGGTTACAATTGAATCAATTTCCTAAGAAGGTTTTTTTTTTTTTTTTTTTGTACATTTTAAACATGACTTATTTGTCTTTATTTAGCTCTCTCTTTCCATTAAAATTAGCTTTCTTTCCATTAAAATTATCCTACAGGTTCCTCTTATGGTAGTTATGAAAGCTATGGGGATGGAGAGTGATCAGGAAGTTACACAGATGATTGGAAGAGATCCTCGTTATAGTTTTCTACTGTTGCCCTCTATTGAGGTAATTAATGTCCATACTTGTTATGTCAAATATTATGATGCTTCTATCCACAATAAATTATAAGAGATTGAAGAAACAAGGTACTTGTACAATACATTGCATGCTTCTCTGTTCATTCTTACAGCTTATGCACAGTAAGTTATAGTTATTTATGCTATCGATGAATTGTGAAATATGTTTTTCTCCATATTCAGGAATGTTCAAAATGTAAGGTATATACACAAGAGCAAGCATTGGAGTTCCTTGATTCAAGGGTTTGTTGTTCTTTCTTATTCTTGTCTAACTGTCTTTATATGCTTCTTGAATTTATTTTTGTGTTGAGGTGGACCACTGATGTTAAATCATCAAGTTGTTACGTTTTGAACATCTTTTCATTTCATAAAATTATAGTACTTCATATTAATGCCACCAGAGAGGCCAGTCTGTTTTGTTTTATTCATTTATTATATTGAAGACAAGTAGCTAATGTAGTTTATTATTAGATACATTTGGTGTCAAGTAAGCTGGACAGATGTATCACTTGAGTTTTATTCTACGTCACAATGTCTGTGTCTTTTGTAAATTTTATTTTACTTGGACTAAGAATATACATAAATTCCTTAAATATCCAATTTTCATAGACACCTTTACCCTTTTCGTGATGGTTCCCTGATCTGAACTGAACACATTTTTGTGGAGTTGATCTTCCTTAAGTAAATATGTAGATATTCTTCCTCTCTTTTCCTTATTCCAGTCTTGTATTGTGTTGTCTTGGACATTAATACTGTGAGGGAGCATCTTTCTGTAATACTTAATCTTCACTAGATGTTAATTTTACTGTTAGAGATTTCTTTTCTTTTATGTAGTCTCCCTTTGCTTGGACAGTTTCTTTCTTTTTAACTTTTAATACATCATTTGATTGCTAAAAAAGATATTGCAAATATTTGTCTACAGTAGCCTAACATGTTGCTTTTTATACTTTTCTGTCTTTTCTATCTAACCCTAATTGGAAATGCCTATTTTATCTATGAAAATGCTAGAGGGAACTCCAAACTACCAAATAGGTATCCATTGTGATTTATTTTGTGTAATTCTAAGTTCTTTTTATGACGTAGAGAAAAGGAGAGACATGAAGAAATCCCTGTTTTAAAATTACACAATGAAGGCTCTATCATATAAACTTAACATTATAATTACAAGAAACACAAGTATCCTAATTACCATAGTTACATGATTTGATTTGCCTATTTACAACCTTTACATTTTTCCGAGGTAGGCCATTGTTGAGTTAGGAAAGTTTTTTTGGGGGAGGGGTGGTTCAGGTCTCTTTTATGGCCTCTGGTATCTTTTCTTTTTTGTTATAAGGATTTCTGGAGGTCTATCTTTGTGACAAGGAGCTAGTATCTGTATTTTCTTAAAAGGTATATGTGTGGGCTATGTTGCATGGATACGGTACCTGTATCGAGTATGAGTACGGGTACCAAATACAAAATTTTCTAATAATCTAGGGTACAGGTACATTGTACATATTTTAAAAAATATGTATATATATGAAAATAAAATTTAGTATAAACATGACTAAGTTTTTATAAATGATAAAAAACACAAATAAACATAATTTATAATATGAAAGGAGATTAAATTCTTTAAAATGACAAAAAATATTTCATAATAAAAACTATAAAACGTAAATGTTCAACAATAAATATTATAACACTTAAGTATGACTATGATATCATTCCTTAATATTTATAACTTAATCATTTCATCAAGAGAAATGGTAACAACTTCAAGAATGTCAACACCATCAAATGAATCCCATTTATCTCCATGAATATCCCACATTTTGCTCTCACCCTCTTTATAACTCTTACTCTTTCTAAAGGGGTGACAAAGATTTATATGCATAAAATTAAATTTTCATCTCTTTTAGGATTAAGCCTATTTCTTTTCATAAATTAGATATTATTCCAATTTATCACACAACAAACAAACTTGGGTACAAGCTTTTGGTACATACCCAAAAGGTACCCAATTTTTTTTTTTTTTTGAAAAATATTTTTGGATGTACCCACAAGTACCAGGTACGGATACATACCCAGTATGTGTATGGCATGATTTTAGAAGTACTCATGCTTCAGAGTGTGCGGGTACCTTCCTCAGGCCAGGGATTGTTGGTTCCAACAGATTTATAAGGAAATTGCAGAGCTCTTTTGAACTAACGTTTTCTGTTCTGCTTATTTTCTTGTTCTAGAGGATGGCATATTCTATGGATTTCCTTCTCTTGGTGAATTATTCTGTCATGAAAAAGTAATTAAAAGCTGTTAAATACTCTTCTGAGCACATACTTGTTGAGTAATGTAATAAAAATGACAATTTATTGGCAGTTTCTGATTTTGGTTTATAGACGTTTTTCAACTTCTCTAATTTTAGATACATACACATAATATATATATTTTTTTGTGTTTATTAATGACATGTGTACTCACCAGGTAAAACGTCCCCCCATGTATTCAAACACTTCAGCAGAAAAGGTTTCATCTCTCTCTGTCTCTCTTGTGAGGTTGATTCTTTTATACATTATCATGCTTTGGATAAGTTAATATGTTAATCTGTTTTTCCTCTTCAATTTTGTTGTTTTGTCATTTGAACCTTTTATATAGGAAGGAAGAGCATTTTCTGTCCTAAGAGATGTTTTCCTTGCGAATGTGCCTGTAAGATTTCTTTGAGTCTTTAGCATTTCTTGAATTTTTAGTCTGTTTCAATTCTTTGAGACAATTTGATTTCTTTCTTTTCAGTACTTGAGAGAAAGTACAAAATAAATACGAGACAAATGATTCTGAATATGCTTGAGTACACTGAGCACTCAGCCTAATGTCATATTTATATACATCAAGATTACAAGGCTAACAAATTTTAATGCAATTTACAAGATGGATAATGAAGGCTAACTCTATATCCTGAGATACATTGAAACTACTGTATTTCTACTCAACGAACATTGATTCTGAAATGAACATTAATTCTGAATCTATTTCCAAAACTCCCCTTCAAGATGGAGTCTAGAGATCAAATGCATCCAGCTTGTTGCCGGTACAAGATATCCTTGGTCCTCAAAGAGATTTGGTAAACAAATCTGCCAATGGATCATTTAATTTTATCGTGGAGGATCAAATTTCTTCAGAAGCAACCTTCTCATGAATAAAATGACAATCAATTTTTATATGTTTGGTTGGCTCATTGACGACTGGGTTGGAAGTAGTATAAAGAGCTGCCGGATTATTATAGCTTAGTGTCATAATTCCAATGTCACAAAACTTGAACTCTTTAATGAGTTGTTTTAACCAAATTAATTCATGAGTAGTTAGAACAATTTCTTGATACTCTGCTTCAGCATTTGACCTTGCAACCACATTTCGTTTCTTGCTCTTCTATGCGATAAGATTACCACCACCAAGTAGAAAACAATATCTGGAGGCAACAATATTTTTGTGCCCTCTGCCCTTCTACTCTCATACACTAATTCTTTTTTCAGTGCTCCTTAAGTAAATCTTAATTTTGGCAACATTCTAGTGATCAATATGAGGAGAATTAAGAAATTGACTCACCACACTTACAGCAAAATAAATATTTGGATAGTTACAGTTAAATAATTCAGCTTTTCTACCAGCCTTCAATATTTGCTTGGGTTTGTGATAAGTTCTCCTTGATTAGGAAAAAGCTTAACAGTTGGGTCCATGGGACTATCCTACCAGTTTAGAATGTTGCATGCCAGTTTCTTTAAGAATATGAAGAAGATACTTCCTTTGAGACAACAAAACGAACACAGAAACCAAATGGGGTTCTTTGATATTGTTCGATCTATCAAGGTTTCCATCTGACATGATGCAGAAATATGGATTTTATTTCACTGAATAGTACTTGATGCAATGTGAGGTATAAAATAAATCTGTACACTAATCTATCCCTTAAAATCAGGGAAATAATTTTCCCCATAAATGCTATAGCTAAATAAAGGAAAGTAGGAATAATATAAATACAGATTCTAATCACAACTAAGTTTGGTAAGTTGTACACAATCAGAATTACAGATTCTGATTGATTTGAACTATTTCCAACACATGACAATACCAGATTTTGATCCAGCAATGAGAGATAGGTAGTGTGATTTCGGGGGATGGTTGACAATGAACTGACACACCGGAAATTTTGTTTTCACAGCTTAGAAAACACAGATTAGTGATGGATGGTGGTCAGAAAACTGACTGATGGCTGCTGGATGGTGGCCTGAAAAACTGACTAATGACTATGACTGAGAGTAGGCTGAACCTGATTAGATACCAACTAAAGAGAAAGTACAAAAGAAATATGAAACTGAAATGGTTGTGAATATACTTGACCTAACTGAGGACTCAGTGGAATGTCATAGTTATAAACACTGAGATCTAATAAATTTTAAATTCAATTTACAAGATGAATAATTAAGGCTAACTCTATTTTCTCAAGGTACACTGAAACTACTCTACTTCTATACAATTCTATACAATGAGCATTAATTCTGAATCTTTTGCAACATCAGTATTCATGTAATTTGCCTTGTGTTTCGTTTGGTCTGAGGCTTCTTCTGTTATCAATAGGTGGATCAAGATAATTTTCGGCCAAAATGTATATATGTTGCTGTTATGATGAGACGCATAATGGATGCAATTTTAAATAAAGATGCAATGGATGACAAGGTAGTATCTATTTCTCTCTTCCTTTCTTGTGCTTTTTTGGTAAACTAAGAATTTATTATTAATATATATGAAGAAGATACAGATGCAAGATGATAAGAAATTCTAAAGAACTAACCAAAAAACTAAGATAAAGATAAAATGCAACAAAGCTCTGTTGATCTAACAAAGATATCCCCCCTGAAAAGATCACAAGCAGAGACACAAAATGGTTGCAATTTTAAATAAAGATGCAATGGATGACAAGGTAGTATCTAGTTCTTTCTTTTTCTTTTTTTTTTTGATAAAAAAATTATTAATATGGAAGAGAAGCATACAGATGCAAGATGGTAAGAAATTCTCAAGGACTAACCAAAAAATTAAGATAGAGAGAAACATGCAACAGGGCTTGTTGCTCTAACAAAGACAACCCCCCTAAAAAGATCATGGGCAGAACACCTCAAAGAAGCTAAAAAGACTACCCAATTCCAAGTGAACTCAATAGAAGACCACTGTCCATAAAAGATTCTAGCATTATTTTTTCCAACCAAATACAACTGAGAACAATGCCAAAGTTTTTTGGTGTCTTTGTTATCAAAATTAATAAAGGAAGGCAGCAAAAGCAAAGTAATTGAAAATAATTTAGTGGACACAAAGAAAGTAACATTTTATATTCTAGGGTCATGTTTGTGTTTTTATCTTTTTTTGAATAACCACGTGCTTTTATCCTATTTTCAATTAACCTTCCTCAACTCTTTTTTTTGTTTCACTTGACACTTTCATCTTTGGTTTAAGTTGAAAATGTTATTTTTTCAGTTAAGTTTAACATCGTTTACTCTTTACTGACTATTTTATTCAGTACCCCTATAAAAAAATAAACATCAGGGATCAAGACAATGTTAAACTAAGGTTAAAATTAGCTGAAAATATAATGTTCTTAAACCAAAATTGATGGAGGGTTAAGTGACACAAAAAGTTGAGTGAGGTTATTTGAAAAAGAGTAAAACTACTTGGTCTAAAGTGTAACTTTTTATGTAACTGAACATTGGTGTAGTTACACTAACTTTGTATACTATTTGATTTATGAAATTATTTCTACACTATTCTCGAATTGGTGCTTTTGGATTGTATGTACCGGTATTGAATGGTTGCACAGCTTCTCCCATAGCTGCCAAGAATGGTGACTCACATGAGAATGAGTGTAGTTGATAATTGGAACCAACCCATTAGGAGCTGATCTTGGTGCTCCCAAAGATAGTACTAGGCGTTGACGACTCCATGGGCACTATCCCTTTGATAAGCACCCCAAGTCCCTATCACACTTTCTATCACGAAGCATGGCTGAATGGAGAGATTCACCAAGAATTGATGAAGACGATGCCCTTTGATGAAGGGTTTGATTTGTTGTTTCCATAGAAAATTATTTTCTGTTAGCTTCTCAGCAAATGAAAATGGAAAAGAGCTTAAATGTGGGAGGTTGAGGGTTTTCCAGTGGTGGTGATGGTGGGGAAAGGGTCGAAATTTGAGAGGCATGAATTGGGTGTGGTTGGGGAGGTGGATTGGAAAGGGAGGGAATTTATTCAGCCATGGATCTTTAATCTCTTGATACCATGTTAATAAACTGAAGTAGAGGGTGAAAGCTAAAAATCTGAAACTTTATTGTTTTTCATTGATTGAAATTGAAACTAATACAAGGTATATATTGAGCTGGAGAACAGTTACTCTGTATTAAAGAGGTTACAACAGAAACTTAACTATAACTAATTCTAACTGATTGTAACTGGTAGTAACAGAGTATAAAGGATTTACAGGAACTGTGTCTCAACCATACACATACTGTTGTTATTTATATTCAGGGAAAAAAATAATTAAGGATACAGAGAAAGAATCCCAACGAATCAGCCATACAAGGTCTTTCCCTAGTTACAATAAACAAAATCAGATCTTTCACACAGAGAACTAACTAGGTAGTATAGGATACAGTGTCGTGCACTGTATTGCAGTACATATAACAACATAACTTGATATCACTAACATAGGTGTTACACCATAAGGCTTGCTATTAGCTATATTCACTGTGAAGGAGAAGAATTAGTGATCATATTCTAATTTGCTTTTGATTTTTACAATGAAGGAGAACACTTAGTATCATCTACTAAATGCTTCTTTTAACTTGTAGGATTATGTGGGAAACAAGCGGTTGGAGTTATCTGGCCAGTTAATATCTCTGCTTTTTGAGGTACTATCATGTTTGATTTGACATGCACCTTGCTTTTGCAGATATACTTTGTACAATTTTAATTGCATTAATTGATATTCTTCTTTCTGGTGTAGGATCTTTTTAAGTCAATGACAACCGAAGTTAAGAATTTGACAGACAAAATGTTGGATAAGCCGGACAAGGCTAAGAATTTTGACATATCTACTGTAAGCACTCTTTAATATGTAGAATCAAGTATTGTGTGAATGAAATTAAACCTTTTGAATCAAATTTGTAATGAAACATGGAATGAGGGAAATTGTTTATGTGAGACACACATTCTATATATTTAAAATCTGTAAGAAAAGAATAAAAGAGGATATAAGGGAATGAATTCCTAAACATCAGCTATACAAATATACATCCTTTCCCTATTTACATTATTTCTAAATCAGATCTTTCACAAAATCTAATCTTGCTAAAACGGCCCTAAATCCACTGGCTTGTTGTCACTTTAAAGAGTTGTTTTTATACGGTCCTCTTTCCATCTGAGTCTCTTCTTTATTTTGGGCCTGTTAGTCCATGTGGATGCCTTTTTTAATATGCATGATTGTTCCTTTTGTCAGTTGTGTCTTGTTAAAATTGTTCCTAACCCAAAAGCCATAAGCTAGTGACATAGTAGTCAATAGAATGCTGTATGGTGCTATAGTGGAGTAGCAGAGCGGAGCAGCCTTGGGCTGCTATGGGATTCAAATAGTGGAGTGGTTTTCAATTGCAGCCATTGCGGCTGCCATAGTGGCTTTTGGGTGCTCTTGCCACAATACCATGATATAGGGTTCAAAATCCATCTTTGTCCCTTAAAGAATGTTGTTGAGGGTGCTTTTTCGGGTAAATTGTGATTTCTCCCTTATTTTCTAATGCATTTTTTGGGTAAAATAATCAGTGACTTGTTATTCATCATGAATTTCTTTAATTTTTTAAATTATTTATGTGTGGTATAAATTATTTACTGTGTATTATAATATTTAAAATATTGGCCATGTCGCTTCCTACTATCCTGCTTTAGTGTTTTCAGAGTTGGCTGTTTTGCGCTGCTATCCAAGATTGACAACTGTGATTTTTTGGCTAGTTTCTGATCTTGATAGAGTGATGGTTTGTAGGGAATCTCAAAGTTGAAATGTAACTGAAAAATTATTTATTCAGTGTTATCAATAAAATCTATTAACTGTGCTGATTTTATCATTTTATCATGTTTGTTTAGAATTGTTGTTTATTGCTTTATTCTGACCTGATCTTAGCATGTCTGATTTTCTGTTTACATTTTTTCTATGGGAATGTTATAGCTTCTTACTCGGACTCAGGATATCATCACTCTAGGTCTGGAAAGGACTCTCTCCACTGGTAATTTTGAAATTAAAAGGTTCAGAATGGAAAGGAAAGGAATGACGCAGGTTGTGTATATTGTTTCCCTTTCAAATATTTCCTTCCTATCTCTTGATACTTACTATGACTAAGTCACCTGCTCTTGCTCAGGTACCAAGGGACCCACGTATTAGGCTTGGAATTATCTAACACAATACTTATATCCTCTGATGAAATTTCCCTTTTTACAGGTGTTACAAAGGTTATCATTTATTGGTGCTTTGGGCCACATGACAAGAGTCTCACCCCAGTTTGAGAAGTCCAGGAAAATAAGTGGACCTAGAGCTTTGCAGCCTAGCCAGGTGAGATACAGTCAAATTTGTAGCTATTTTGATGGATCATTCTCATGTTTTATGAGTTTTGGACAGAAAACGTTGGGATTGTTTGATCCTTGTACCTGACCTTGCTTGGTGGGAAAAAACTTTTTTTGTTGTATGCTTATTTTGCTTAGGTTTTTAACTCTTTTAGTCTAACATGTAAAATCTTATCTACTTATTAACTCATACCTTTGTTTCTGATCTCTTCCATTTGATAGTGGGGCATGCTTTGTCCTTGTGATACTCCTGAAGGTGAGTCTTGTGGACTAGTAAAGAACTTGGCTTTGATGACTCATGTTACTACTGATGAAGAGGAGAAGCCCTTGATTTCTTTGGTATGTTTTGTGATATTATAGTTTGATGAAATTTTCCCTTATTATTTATCATTGTGACTAATGTAAACTACTTATAGATGTTATATCCAGGTAGTGGGATTTATGGCATTTTCAAAATTTTTGTTGAGGCTAAAATTCAATTTAATTATGACCACACATAGATCATTAATGTCTTGAGCACTTGGTTATAAGGGCTTTGATACTAGATCAATAACCAATTTAATTAAACTAAAACTATAAGACGTTAGAAGCCTGCCAAAGAACCATTGTATGTTTGTTTTTGCCTAATTAGTGTGTATGTAAATATGACAACCATCAATCCCTATTCCCTAGCCAGCTTATCACCATTCATTATGTTCTTTGCAAAAATAGGTTAGATAGTTCATTGGTAGGTTGTAGCCTAGTGGGAGTCCCTATCCTTTAACACCAAAAGCTATCTAACTCAAGAAGTGAGGATTGGATATTATTACAGTATAGTTTTACTCCAGTAGTCAGTGTAGTTGTTGTAATGTGAAATTTTCAATTCAATTAGTTTGACAGCTGTACACTGTAACTAACTGTCAGTTAGTTATAGTTAGTTAGTTCTTTACTGTACAAACAGATTAGCTATATATAGCATGTTCTGCTGCCATTGTAAGACTGGGAATTCATTTACAGAATACATAAATTTTCTCTTACTTCAATATGGTATCAAGAGTTCTGTTTGATCCCTAGATCCAAGCTTCCGATCAAATTCCTCCTTCATCATTGCTGAACTGGTGTCTTCCTTTCTGCCGCTGTGGTTAGCGGTAACTATGTTGTCTCACTCAATAGAATTGATGAGTAAGGCCTGGATCCATTTGTCCTGCATATTCCATGCCACCGCTGCCTTCAACTCATATGGACATGTTTTTGTTAAGTGATCTTCCTTACCCATCCCTACAAGACTAACAACCTCAACAAAATATTTCTGTTTCAATGTTCTCACCATCTAATATCGGTGAGTTTGGAGGTAGTGATGATCACAGTAATAGGCCTTTTGGAGCTGCCTTTACTGTTAGACATCGTTTATCCACCATCCAATCAGTAATAAACAATTTGGACCCAAAAAACGCATTAGGGTACACTGCAATACCTCGGAACAGTACACCACCAAATGACCACAGGATCTACTGGGCTTTGTTCAGAACTCAAAAATGCCCCACTTTGTTGCCAAAATGAAAGCCACCAAGATTCAGTATCCCATCAGTCATCACCTCTTTGGTCTGGGGATTACCTTGTCCTTTCCAAAAAATTTTCTCCCCTTTTTCTGGAGAAGTTTTTCTTATAAAAAAGTTATTGAAATAGTCATTGTGCTGCTATTTCAATGTGTATTGTTTGGTATAGATGTAAAATATTAGGGATGTCCATATACTTCATTATTTATCGTAGATGTATAGCATTTTATAGTGTTTCATTGTTTCTGTGATAGTGCTATTCTTTGGGTGTTGAAGACATGGAACATCTCTCTGCAGAGGAGCTTCATACACCAGATTCCTTTCTTGTTATTTTTAACGGTTTAATCCTTGGCAAGCATAAGAGGCCACTGGTATTTGTCTCTCTTTCATCAAATGTATAATTTGTAAAAAAAAATATGCATTCGTGATCGTGATTGTATTCTTATTTATTGTTATTTGTTAACCTAAAATTGTTTTTTATTCAAGCGTTTTGCTACTGCAATTAGAAAGTTGCGGAGAGCTGGTAAAATTGGCGAGTTTGTGAGTGTCTATGTCAATGAAAAGCAGGTGAATAATTCTGTTCTTGTATTTTCCCCATTCCCCACCCCATTGTTTCTGATATTCTCCTGTTTTTTGCTTCAATTATTTTTTTGGGTTCCTTGTGTTTAGTTCAAGACAATACTATTTGTTTCTAGTGTATTGTTTTACTTTTATTATGAGGTACATGTTGCTCTAAATCATAATATTTATGATTTCCATTTAGTTATTGTACTTCAACTACTATTTTAACGTTGGAAATATGTGAATGGATGCTGAACTTAATGGAAAAAAAATGTTTACAGTATTGTGTCTACTTAGCTTCTGATGGTGGTAGAGTTTGCCGTCCCCTGGTCATTGCTGATAAGGGAATATCAAGAATCAAACAGCATCATATGAAAGAGTTAATAGTAAGTGTATCATATGCTTTCGTCCTGGAAACAAAGAAAGTAGTTTATGAAAATTCAATTTTATACCTTTTCAGGATGGAGTACGTACATTTGATGATTTTTTACGAGATGGTTTGCTTGAATATCTTGATGTTAATGAAGAAAACAATGCTCTGGTTTGTTCTTCTCTGAATTACTTTTAGCTTCTTTCAGCTATAAAATCTTATTCCTGACAACTGATTGTTAAACAGGGAATCTGTCATTATTCTATTTCCTATTATATGGGCACAATATTAGGAATAGTATCAACAATTAATTTTGTTTCCGGATAATTGTGTCCTAATTTTAGGAATTAGCATTAATTTGTAATTAAGAGCTGAAATCAAGTTTATAATATTTATAGAAGAGAATACAACGAGAAAAGCCAGAAAGCCAAAATTTCTGACACTGGTAACCTCAGTTGGCTTTTTTCTCTGTAGATTGCTTTATATGAAGGAGATGCCACTTCAGAAACTACTCATATTGAGATTGAGCCTTTTACCATCTTGGGAGTTATTGCAGGGTTAATTCCATATCCTCATCATAATCAGTCACCTAGAAACACGTATCAGGTTCCCTCTGCCTCTCACTATGTATAACTACCTGAAATATTTCACTTCTATGAATGAAATGTGTTCCTCTTCCAACCTGAAATTACTATTGTTTTGCTTACTGTAGTGTGCAATGGGTAAGCAAGCTATGGGAAATATAGCATTTAACCAGGTAAGTAAAGTTTTCTTGTTTTGATCAAAGAGAACTGAAAAAAAAAATGAGTATGTCATTAGGTTCTCCAAATTGTAGTGAAGATAGAGCTTTTCTGAAGATGTTAACACATTGGTTTAGCATGGACATGAGAGACTCTGAGACTTTCATAGCACTTTTTCTCTGCCAAAAATAAGTCTAGTTTCGTATGTTTTGTTTCTGCGGCTTGGTATTGTTTCTTCTGTTTGCATATCATGTGTTGAGAACTAAATTGTTTCACTCAATCTTTTTAGTAGAGCAGGGTCGATTAGGGTAGAGAAAATTCCACACTGAATACATAATTGATGAACTTATATTGGTCTTGTTGTAGCTGCGCCGGATGGACAGCTTGCTTTACCTACTAGTTTATCCTCAACGACCTTTGCTTACAACAAAGACAATTGAGCTGGTGAGTAAGATTTCATTGTTTAATTTCTTGATGATTGAAGTGCTTTAATCATATATTTCATTTTAGGTTGGATATGATAAACTTGGAGCCGGTCAAAATGCCACGGTAGCTGTAATGAGCTATAGTGGTTATGATATAGAAGATGCCATTGTCATGAACAAGGCATCTCTTGATCGTGGGTTTGGTCGTTGTATAGTTATGAAGAAGTATGCAATTTTATTTGGTGATTTTATGCTTTTGGTTGCTGCATATTTTATTGTCTAAGTTTGGTAGCATTTTTGACGACCTTGATGTTCCCTGCTGTATAGGTATAATGCCATTATTCAGAAGTATTCGAATGACACATCAGACCGAATACTTAGGCCAAATAGAACTGCAGATACTGCGGGACGTATGCAGGTAATGTCTTTATAGTTCATAGAAAATAATTATTAATTCATTTTAGTATAGTTATTTGCTTAGGATTTCGGTTTAATTTATCTTATAATCTGTTGGTTAAAGTGACATTAGGTATTAAACTTTGTAAAGTGACATTTTACTAACTGTTCTTCCAAAAGTAAATTTCACAAATTTAATTGTTAAATTTAAAGTTTTATAAAGTATATCAACTTTACTAAATTGCATGCAATTTAAAGATCGATACCTTATTGCATCACTTTAACATACAATATGCTGTTTAAAACATAAGTAAATAGCTACTATTGAACTATTGAATTACATATCTACAAATGTCTCAATTATGTAAATTTTTTTATACATGATTTGTGAAATATTTGGGAAAAAAGGTGATTTCATTCCATGAATCAATTGGGTGCATAAAAGGATTAAATAGATGGAATGTAAATTAATTAGAATCCTTAAAAAAAAAGAAAGAAAATAAAATCTTATCCGTACTCAGAGAGAAACCTGCAAGGCTAAAATTAGCTGGAATATCTTTATCTTTTCATATATATATATATATATATATATATATAAAAATATATTTTTGTCATTTATTTTATTTCTCAAAAAAGGGGTGTATATGTTATACTCACACA
>JAMLFT010005126.1:0-18134 GCA_026544285.1 Pachyrhizus erosus | reverse complement strand
ATTTCACATGTTATTTAATAATATTATATTTTTTAATAAATATAATTATTAATAAAAATAAATATTAAAAAAGTGTATTAAAAAATATGATTTTGATTCATGAAAAATATTTATTGAGATAGACATACCGTGCAAAAATTGAAGTAATGATTATTAATTTCTATGATTGTATGTAATAAAAAGAATTATTTATTAATTTTTTTACCAAATGTATTACCGTATCAGATATGAAATATTTCAAATTCGAACCTACCTATTTTGGAAGTAAAAATTTTGAAAATCCTGTTACAAAAAAGCCAAAGGTCAAAGCGTTGACCGATGAACGGGGCCATTTTCGTCTTACCAAGCAGAAACGGCTACGACTCGGTATAGAAACCCGGAACAGTGCGCATCGGTTCACGCATAAAAGTTAGTGCGCAGGGCTGGCGCATGATAATACCACCAGTCACAAGGGTCCACGTCATCTATCGTAGCATTCACCTTCGTCCACCGCGATGCGTCACACTCTCCCGCGGGAGCGAGTATAAAAGCAGCAACAAAAAACAAAACATCCCAACAAACCCATTTCCTTTTCTCGTTTTTTCTTTCCTTTTTTTTTTTTTTTTTTTTTATCTCCCCTTCCTTTCGTCGCCAACAGTTCACACCATTCTCGTCTCCACAGTTCACACCATTCTCGTCTCCCTCTCCATTAAACCGTTTCCTCCACATTACAAATTCCAATTCTGCCCTCGTAGCTTCGCCAATTTACCAATCCGCCATGGTTCCAGCCACCAATTCGCCCTCGGCTCAGAGGCACGTCGGCTTCAGCCGGCGCACGCAGGCGCCTCGCCAGCTCGACCACGACTCGCCTCCGGTTAAGAAGTACCGGCTGCTGTCGGATATAATGGCGCGCGCGCCTTACGCGGTGGTCGAGAAAGAAAGTTACAGTGACCTTTTATGCGAGCAATGTGGCTCCGGCGAGCTGCCGGAGGAGCTGCTTCTCTGCGACAAATGCGACAAAGGCTTCCACATGAAATGTGTGAGGCCTATCGTCGTGAGGGTTCCGATTGGATCGTGGCTTTGCCCTAAGTGTCAAGGAGGGAAGAGAATGCGGAGTAAGAGACTCTCATTCTCTTCGTTCTCTTAACGTGTTTTTTTCTGTTCTATTTTTCTTTTTTTTACCGTTTGCGATTTTGAATGTGGCATTGTGTCTGCGTGTTTCAGGTTTCTCTCAGAAGAAGATAATCGATTTCTTCGGGATTCGGAGGAGTTCTGATGATGCTAATGACACGCGTTCTTCTCAGGGTAATGATTTACTTCAGACCGTTTTTTTGGTTAATTGTCATCTTCACGTTTTGCTCTCTTATTTCTTTATTTTTAAAAATATAACTTGTTTTAATAATCATTTTCAGAAGACTACTCATCGTGTGAATCGAGTTTTCTATTAACGTTTGGCTTTGTGAAAGTAATGTGGATTGAATTTGTTTTCAGGGATTCATGTATGAGAAAAATAATAGGACATCAAAGTGTTGCTTGTGAATTATGTGTTATATGGCTTGTGTGTTTTCAGTTTATTAGGGATATCCATGGGTTCATGTAATGATCCTTTGGAATTTGTACTAACGTTCTGAATGCAGCATGCGTGTTTGGTTGAGGGGTTAATATTCTTGAGTCTTGTGGAATGCAGTTCCATGGTTGAGGAGTGTTTGTTTTCGAATCATGCAGGATATGGGAGTATTGCTGTATCTGTCACTGAGCTCTGCAAATTTTAGGCTTGATTTTCTATAGATTATCGTGTTTATTGATAGATATTATCAAATTAAGTTGGATTTGCTGTGCTTGGTTGTGAGTTGAATGTACAGATAGTTATTGAAGTTTTTTATATTTTATTCCTTGTATGTATGCCTTTTCTTTTTCATGATCCTGACATTAAGATTGAATTGAAGAAAAATGGTATTAGATGAAAAGATTCGCATTTTAATTTCCATTGCATGGCAATATGAAAATTACGTGAGGCGGCTGCTAGGTCACATTTTGTGAGCTTGCAGATTTTGGTGCAATCCGTCTCATACAATGTCTCTATGAAACCCATTCTGTTGTTTGAAGGCAAGGAGGCCAATGAAATGTCTAATGGCTTAGCAGTCATTATAGCTGTCTGTTTTTTCGGAATTCTTAAACAGTAAAAATGTTAATCATCATCTGAAATTATGTCTTTGCAAATTCTATGTGGATGTTGGCTAAGGTGGCTATTCACATTCACTTGTTTAGCATGTATATACCTTCATGCTCGTAGAGAAGTGTACTAGACCTATTTTTTTCCTTCCATGAACAATTCTGAAGTCTAAATTCCCTTGGCATTGTTGGAGAATGCACTGATACCCCATTTAATTCTAAAGTTATGTGAACCTCCTAATGTTTATATAAAATCACAGCTAACACTGAACATAATTTGTAGCAGTTAGGTCAAATTTCAGTGTAAGTTGATGTTCTTAATCAATGTCATCATATCATTCTTTTGCAGCATATTACCTTAGTGGTTAACTGGAGTTCACGACAATAGAGAAGTGAAAGTACAATGATGCTTGGAATAGATACAATAAAAACTGATATAACTACAGCAACTTTTCATGGAAACTAGAAAGATTTTGGTTTAATTGAAAAAAAAAAAAAATTGTTACATGCTGCATTTACGTGAGCTCTTTGTTACAAGTAATGATGGCTTCAGAATAAATGCTGCATGTTAATATCCCATTGAATATTTGTTCCTTCAGGTTTTTGATGAAATATATTCTTGTACACTTTTGTTTTCATAGACTGGCAAACACTTCTAAGTTCGTGTTTTTTTTTACTTCTCACAGGATGTACCATGAATCTTTAAATAATTTTTTATTGGTAAAGAAGGAAAAAAAAATACTTTTAGAGACTTTTTTTTTTCCTTGAAGTTATATGATCATGTTTTAACATCATGTTCTTAATATTCAGGTGATATGTAAAGGGTACTCTTAAGTATACTTATGCCTCAACTTTGTGGGATGTCTATATTATTTTAGCATATGCTATCTGATTGGAACTTTTTTTCTTTTCTTGATTTATCTGTTTTGAACTTCTAGATGCTAAGAAGCGTCGGAAACGTTCACGACCTCTGGTATTACATAAGAAAAAGAGGAGATTGTTACCATTTGTTCCTACTAAAGATCCTGGCCGGAGATTGAAACAAATGGGTTCCCTTGCTTCTGCTTTAACAGCATTAAGTATGGAATTCAGTGATCACCTCACATACTTGCCTGGAATGGCTCCTAGATCTGCAAACCGAGCCACACTAGAAAACGGCGGCATGCAGGTTTCAACTAATTAATTTTCTTGTAGATTTTTTACTCCTAGAAATGGACCTGTAAAACAAACAGGCTAATTAATTAGCATGCACATCTCCATCATTGGGTATTTGATAGAATGTTTTTTACCGTTTCCTCGTAGACTCTTTCCAAGGAAGACATGGAGACCGTAGAACAATGCATTGCTATGTCTAGAAGAGGCGAATTCCCTCCCTTTATGGTTGTTTATGATTCACGTGAAGGGTACCCATCTTGAACTCATCACCATGGAGTAGGAAATCAACTAAAGATACCTTAATGTTTAGTGGACTTTTCTTGATTCTGTGATGTAGCTATACTGTTGAGGCTGATGACCTAATCAAGGATATGACGATTATTGCTGAATACACTGGTGATGTGGATTACCTTGACAACCGGGAACGTGATGACTGTGACAGTATGATGACCCTTCTTCTTGGAGCAGAAAGTTCTCTAAGTCTTGTTATCTGTGCTGATAAACGTGGAAACATCGCTCGCTTCATCAGTGGCATAAACAATCATACACAGTACGCATGTCTTGTTTATCTTGCCAAATCTTGAATAAAAAGAATAGAACAGGAGGATAGGGTAGAATTAAACGGATCATTTCACTTAAGATTCGTCCTTTCACCTGAACATACATCTTGTAGTCCAATTTATAAATTGTTTGGCTTTAGCATGCTCTTTAAAGAACTCGACATTTTAAAATTTTAACTTTAGTTTTTATGTTTCATGTACTTTAATGTGGCTAATTCTTAAGCTTCTTATATTTAAAACATATCCAATTTGGATGCAGGGAAGGTAGGAAGAAGCAGAACTGTAAATGTGTGAGATACAATGTTGATGGTGAATGCAGGGTCTTTTTGGTTGCTACTCGCGATATTTCTATGGGAGAGAGGCTATATTATGATTATAATGGTCATGAGTATCAATACCCGACTCATCATTTTGTCTGAGTGAAAGACATAAATACCTCCAAAAATCCTATAGAACTGGGACGTAATTTTCGATCACCGGGAAAGGATTTTATTTATATTCTTGAAGATTTCAACTCATTGTTGTTGCAGATTTAACATATTTTTTTTCCTAAATTATTGCCATGGGCAATTCATTGTAATTTATGCTGTAGACCTGCCCAATTATGTGGCTTAGAGATGAATAGGGTACCTTAGGAATACTTTGTTCATTAATTTATTTTTTCAATACAGTTCCAAGGAATTTAAATTTTTCTCAGATTTTACTTTGAAGAGATTGCATTCGAACTTTATTTTCTTTTCCTTATCTTTTGTTATTTCTTTAAACACTGGTTTTGAATGAAATATTGGTCAATCTTGTTTTGTATGCCAACCTAAGCCGTGAGAGATGAGGGATATGAATCCACTTGAAAAGGAATATACAGAGATCTCTCTTTTAAATATTTTTTCTTGCATTTAAAAGAAAGGCTATAGCTACCTTTATCAGATGTAATGGGTATTCCCATGCAGTTATTTCGATTTTTGAATGAAATTCATATTGGAAAATCAGTGATTGATATACTGGGTTAAAAGTCTTTATTGTACTTTTGCTTACATTTTGTGGGAGCTAGTAAATTATAATTTTGTGATTTGTATGATCTCTATACCATGTCCTCCCTTAATTGAGGATACCACATTGACTAGTAGTTTAACATGTGTACTTTGTATTTGACTTCCTGTTTATACGTGAGTTAGAGAGAATACAATAGTTCTTTTACTCTACGAAAGACCTTAATTTTGGATTTTGATAATAACGACTTCTAATTGGGAATTTTAAAATTATTCGTTTAGGACTACATTTATTTATTTTTGGATAGGACATTCATATGTTTATACCTTGCTAGGTAATTACTTTATGAATGGTCTATTATATAGGGAGGCAAGTGCCGCTCACGCAAAAGCTTGAGGGCCATCAGCTTGATTTTAAACAAGATTTTTTTTTTTCTAGGCCTTCCTAGGTTTGTTTTGTTTTAGATCTATCTTCCTTAGTAGATTCATCGGGTGCCGCTATATTGGTAGATTGTCTACAAGGTTGTCTAATTCATGTATGTTTGGATTATTTTTCTTTAAAAAATAAATATTGTATTTTCATTATTTTTTGAGTTTTTTGTGTGTGAAAACAAATTACTTCTGTTGTTGTCTATGACTTTACAAATAAAGACGTCGATAGTGGTAATTTTTGGGTTCAAATAGGTCACTCTTTCATATATATCACATATAAAGTCGAACAACTAATACGTATATTTACACATAATAAAATAAATTCAATCCAACTCAATCTAAAAACTTGTGGAAAATTAGCAAAGTTGGAGTTTGAGCTTTGTGTATGAAAATATTTCGTTGAGAGAACAGTCCTATCATATTATGAATATTCTTGTCTTATGTAGCATTATTTTTTGTACATGATTCAGGCTATTCTAAACAAAATAAAATAAAATAAAATAAACTAATGTGGCAAATTGTGTATGAGAGCCATATTAAAAATAAAAAGAAATTGTAGCACTAAATTAGTTTGTCATTCTTGTCATGTGATAAAACAAACATCTTGAGTGAAATAATTCTTCCAAATCATGGTTTACATATCCAGGTGGTAATATGTGTCTAAGATTAATATTAGATACCTATTACAACATTTTAGGTTAACATTAGATATTACTTACTAAGAATGAATATAAATAAAGTTAGTGTTTATTAAGATATAAGATTCAATTTGTCGTTAGTTTTGTAGGGATGTCTCTATTTTTGTCAACATCTTATCAAGGATTTCAGCCTAGGCTTCTAACTTGCATTCTCACAAAAGAAAAAGAGTCAGCTTAGAAGTCCCTTGGAAAATTTATTGCAATGCGAAGGTTCTATCTCAACAAGACTATGCTTGGTTGTTTAGACATATGTAATGATTCAAGCTTGAGAGATTTGAATGTTTTCAAAGATAGATAATAGAGTGGGAGAGTATCACATATCTTCTACCGTGAGAAACAAATTTAAACTCTTAAATATACTAGTTTTAGATTAAAGGATAATTTTTTTTCTTATTTTTTAATTTACATCTTTACCAATTCTCCCCTTATTCCTTCCACCTCCCCTACCCGTACCCCTACCCCACAACCCCAACCCTTATTTTTTCTCTCCCTTTCTTACAATTTTCGCTTCCACGAATCAACTTCATGCAACCATCAAATTCAATCCCAATGCTTAACACCAAAGCATTGTTGAAAGTTGATTAGATTAATTGAATGGTAGAGATCTTGTTTGTTGGGAGGAAGACGATGGAGGGAATCCCTGGGGCAACACAAAAGGAAAAAAAAAAAACAGTAATAAAGGTGTCATCGATAGAGGCATAATTGACACCAACGACTGAACGATTCATTTTCCCTTAACCCTGTTCTTTTGAGATTCACATTGATTCCTTCTTTATATTTTTAACTTACTTTTTCTTTTTCTTTAGCTTTGGTTGGAACTTGAATTTTCTTCTTGGAAAAGTGAATAACAAATAAGAGTCATGTGATGCAGTGAAAATTTTGTCAATATAATGTGTATGGTAGTAAATTTTTCATTATTAAGGTTTTTTTTTCTTTGGTTTGGTTTAAGCACAATGAATGTAAGAAAAAAATAGTAAACAAAAGAGAAAATTCAAAAAGATTTGGTAAAAGAAAAAGGTTAAGGGAGTACGATTTTGAGGAGTTGAAGTTGTTGTTGAAGGGAACACACTTCATTGTGAAGGGTGATTGATGATTTCTTAGAGTTAAAGTAGTAGTTGGGTTAGGGTGGGTGGATAGAGTTGGGTGAGAAAGAAAGGGAAGTGTTGTCCAATGACAAAAAGAAAAAAAACTATTAACCTTTCAATTTAAAAACTAATATATCTAAGGATGAAAAATTGTTTCACACGATAGGAGACATGTGACATGAATTACGTGTATTCAATCAACAAACATGTAGATGGTAGTGATACTGCATAACCACGTCCTTCTTTTAGGAACATAGTTATAAGCACTAAAGAAACATTTAAGCAAAGGACAAAGGTGAGCCTCATTAAGGAAAATCTAGTATTATTAAACCTATGGTTTTCCTAGTAGATTTAGTTTTGGAAGGACTTTGCACCTTGGCAAGGTGCACTAGTGATCAAATTATTAGGAAAGAGTATTGGTTTCTATACAATGTGTGATCATCTTGCAAAATCTAGTAAAATGATGACAAGTTTCAGAATCAGTAACATTGATAATGACTATTTCATGATGAAGATTGATTGAGAAGAGGATCATAAAAAATTATAAAGGAATGCCCATAAATAATCTTTGATCTCTCATAATTCAAACACAAACACCATATTTTATCTTTGTAGTAGTAAAAATAGAAAAACTTTGCTATTGATTATTTTCCAACTCTAAATCTCTTTTAATATAGGTTCTAATATCATATAGAATATAAAGGATTGCATTACATTTATATTAGGTATAGATGTTATGGCTAGCTATCACATGATTTTAAATCATCACCAGATGGGTTAAATCCATCAATTACTACACATATTGAAGGCCAATTGTTTATTCTTGCCAACTAATGGTCTGACCTTGGCAAATCCATTATTGGCTACTCAACCTCAACTTATAATTGTGAACCATTCTTTTGAGTAAAAGTAGTCCAAAAATGTGTAGAATAATAATAATGCATTTATTCCTCCTAATTCCATGTAGGAGTTACATAAAGAATGACTTATTTTATGCTAAAAAAAATCATGGAAAATAAGGGAGTACAAACAATAAGAATAAAAAATAAATCCCAAGGCAAATCATTAATCCATAATGATAAGAGAAAGAATATGCATGAAATCAAGAGTATGTCCCACCAACATAAAAAATCTTCAACTCTAGCAAAAAAGGAAGTAAATGATATTCACCCTTTAATCAAAGGCCAACAACCATAGGCTTCCACGCCTAAATCTTCTAAGGCTCCTTGAAAACTCGAAAACCTCATAGAGAGAGTGAATACATAACTTGGCAATAATAAAAAATGCCACTAAAGTAGTGAGTTTACATTAAAGGAAAGAAGTCAATTTAGATAATAAAAAAAGGATAAATTCCTTTATATGCGTAACGACTCTTATTACAAAAATCAATCATATATAAAATATTGTTAAAAATTAATTTTAAAATCTATTTTTACATAAATTGTATCATTAAACCCTAAAACTCAAACAACTACTAATGATTCTAAACAAGAAATAATAATGTTTACTTAGCTACAAACAACCTTTCTTCAAATAAATGCCAAACAATCTAAATATAAATAAAGAAAATGATAGGTCTTCCAACCTTTTTTATGTTAAAATTTTGTCCTTATTCTCTAAAAATAACACTTTAATGAGAAATAATATCAATAAATAAAAATAATTTAAAAAAGGAGTATACAAACATTGTTTATTCTCATCTAGAATAATAACCAAAACAACCAACTATGGTATTAAATAAAAGTTTATACAAAGTTCTTTTTAAAATCAAATATAAAACATTAAGTTCAAACATATAATTAAAAGAAATCAATAGTTTTCATAGCTAAACATTTATATTCCAAATACTTAATTCTATACGTTATTTATTGATTCTTGGAATCATTCTACTTGACACTATGTGAATCCTAATTCATTGATCTTTTTGATTCCTAAAATAATGCGAATCCTGAATTCATTAAGGTTTATGAGTTTATATCCATGTAATCACCTCTCATTGTATTTTCTATCATAGATGAAGATATCTCATATCTTATAAGAGATGTAGATATGTTTCAAAAAGTATATATCTCATCTCAAATGGTGATATAAAGATTAACATACATATAGATTAAAAATTATTTAATAAATTCAAAATAATATTCATATTTAATATAAAATATAAATATAGTTTGTTGTTAGTGAAAATATTTTTTAAATAAATTATAAATGATCTTGCTAAATATAATTTTAAATAGGGGTATATTTTTATATGTGAAAAAATAATCAAAGAAATTTAAAATGTATAACTATTAATAGTTTTGAAAATTTTAAAAAAATCCTAAAAAAATTAATAGTTTTGAATAGAAAGTAATACTTTCTCATATTTGTTTTATCATTAGATAAAATTTATTCAAAATGATAAAATTATATAAATTTAACTCTTATTTATGAATTTTTATTCGTAATATTTTAACTTTTAATAAATTTTACTTGAGAATATAAAATGTATAAGAAGAAACGTGTTCATCAGTACATCTTATCACTTAGTAATTTTTAAAAATTAATTATTAATTTATAGATAATGATTAAATGAAATAACATAATAATAATGGATAAATGAACATTTTAATTCTTAAAAAGGTGAAATGATGAAAATTTTCATCTTTCAAATAAATAAATTATCGATTTAATCTTTAAGTTTTAAAAAAAAAAACTGACTTACAAAAACTTAAGAATATAATTAAAATATTATACTTTTTTATATTTAAAAATTAAATTAATAATTTTTTTCTTTTAAAAATTAAATTCTCAATGTCTAGGATATGAATATATTGATTCATCTCACTAATACTAACAATAATAATTTATATAATAAAAAAGAGTTGTGCATTCTACTCTTAACTGTATTCCAAAACACAAAATTAAGGGCAGCTAAGAAGCCTCGCTGGTACCCCTGTCACTGTGTGCAGAGAGTGCAGTGGGAGAAAGCTAGCTAGCAACCAAGTTAGGGTTTCTGTGTTTCTGCGAAAATGACCAAATTCAGGAAACTCGGTCGACCCACTGGTCACCGAATGTCCATGCTCAGGTCAGTTCATTCCTTAATTTTATTTGTTTCATTTGGTTTGCAAAGATGCTGAATCGTGCCGTGGCTTCCCGTTTATTTAGAACCATGGTCTCGCAGTTGGTGAAGCACGAGCGCATCGAAACTACTGTTGCCAAGGTACCAATCAGAGCGTCGTCGTTTACGACTTTCTCAATTTCCGCTTTTATTTTCTATAACGTTTTTTTTTTTTTTAATTTGGTCGCAGGCTAAAGAGATCAGAAGACTCGCGGATAATATGGTACAGCTTGGAAAGGAGGTATGTATGCGTTTCTTTGTCATTCTAATTCTAATTCATGTTGGCTTCAATTTATTTGCACTGTAACTTTAACTATTTGTTTACCTGCTTTTGATTTGTGCTCAAAGATTACTTTTTTAAATACGGATAAATCTATTTAGGGGGCGGTTGATGCGTTAAATTGTGGAAATGTGATTACCTTTTTCTGTTTGCACAAGTTGTACTTGGGGCTTTTACTTCAATATGCACTTCGATATCTATTGGAACTCTGTATTTGTTAGTGGCAACTGTTGAAGTGCTAGTATGGTTGCCACTTGCCATTGTGGGGGGATGGCTTTGTGAGTTTGGAGGGGCAAAATAGAATTTTTAATATTTGTTTTGCTCCTACAGGTGTGGAATCTCTCATTGCTGTGCTATGGTATTGCAGCCATTTATTGGCAGCAACAGATGAGAAATTACTTATCTTTTAAACCTATCTATTGACTTATAATTTTTAGGACAAGTTATATCTATCTCAGTTTTTTTTTGGCACCTGTATAACCTTTTTCTTTTTTAACTTCAATTCAGTATGCTATATTTTTTTCATCTTAATCAGGGCATATTGCAAGTCGGGGTTTGGTTTGGTGGGGGTGGGGGGAGCAGGGAGTTCTCATTTGTGTTTTATTTCCCTTTAGTACTTATTCATTTGATTTTGTCAAACATTGTATTGTGAACTGTGATGTGAACTTGTCCCTATATGATGAAGTAATTTGCGTGAAAAACATAATCATGTTTTCTGCTCTTTAAATGAGCTATTATGCCTTGTTATTTGCTTTCTACAAGGCTGTTTGTTACAGTTTACATTTGTCTGACATCACCACCCTTTTCCTCTGCCATAAAACTGTAGCTGATTTTTGGCCTGCTGCCATATTCCATTAACTCTACTGCTGATTGGTAGTGTCAATCAGCTTGTCAGTATGCAGTTCGTTAGAAACAAATAAATGTGGAATTGTTTTTTTCACCTTGGCCTTGAAAATGAACTTCTTGTCAGGATAACCATTTTGTTCTTTTCATTTACCTTGATTGCTCATTGCTGGGATTGGCCTATAATTTACACCCTAAACTGTTTTAGGGATCCCAATGTGCTGCAAGACGCGCTGCTAGTTTTGTGCGAGGGGATGATGTCCTTCACAAGCTGTTTACAGAACTGGCTTATCGATACAAGTAAGTAATAAACCTGATATAGTTTCAGTTGTCAGTTTATGATAGTTAGCCGTAACACTAACCAGAGATTATGTTGTGCAGGGATAGAGCTGGAGGATACACCAGATTGCTTCGGACCCGTATTCGAGTGGGTGATGCTGCACCAATGGCCTATATTGAGTGAGTACATTACTACTTTTTGATACTCTAGTTTTAGATTCATTTTTTAGGTTTATTTGGGTAACCCCTCTTGATTTCACTAAAGAAGTGATTGTCTTCTCATCTTCTTGATGTTGCCTGCCTGCGTAACATGTTGTGTTATTATAGTTTAATTCTTCAAACCTTCCAAATTGCTTGGAATGAGGAGGTTGAAATTGAAACTTTGTATTAAAAAAATGCTTTGAAATAGGTTTATTGACAGAGAAAATGAGCTTAGGCAGGCAAAGCCACCAACTCCTCAGCTGCCACAGAGAGCACCCCTTGATCCCTGGGCACGTTCTCGTCTCAGCAGGCAATTTGCACCTCCTAAAGAGGAAAAATCTGGATCTGATTTGTGATTCTATCGAATGTAATGCTGAATATTGTGTTTTCCCCCCATAGCATGAGATATCTGAATTTTGATCTTGCTTATTTAATCTATCTTCGCATGGTTTAAAAAATAAAACTATTCTCAGCTTACTATTAGAGGAAAATGTTCATTGCTATGTAAAAATAATTCGACCGAATCTGTATTTGAGAAAGGAAAAGAAAAAAATCTCAGAACACCTTTATCTCTACGAGTTTTGATGCTTAGTTTGCTTATTTTGTTTAATTGGAACTTGATATATAGTTTTATTGTAATCCCAGAAAGACAATGAATTGTATTCAGCCTAACAAGGGAAAAAAGTTAAATGAATCACTTGTCCTTTACTTGAGAACTTAAGAAAATTCGGATCCCCCGTCCCCCTTTCGGTATCTTGAGCTGAAATCAAAAACTTTTTACGCAACATGGTGCCGTTACTCCCGTTTCCCTTATTTTACGAAGAGCATTATTGCAAGTGCATTCCGGTGGTGTTGTACATCTGAATGATAGAACTGTTACGTTTGGCAGTTGGAAATCCTACAGCAGATCTGGTGCTCTGTTTGCTTATGGGATTTCCATTATCCTAACTGCTTTGCATGGCAATGTGCAAGGCTGGAAGCAGTTGCGAACAACGCTTGTCAAATAGGAAAAGAGAGAAGCTTGCAAGCTCAGGAACACTCGAGTTCATGAGTTCAGATATTAATTGGAAGCCAATAACATGAGATATTTTTAAGGGTGAAAACAAAGTTATACATTACTATTTATTATTAATATTAAGAATATGTAACATCTATAAGAAGAAAAACTGTATGGTAAGTAATTAGGCCCTATTACCTAAACTTTCGACACTGTAACGAGGTTGATGTTACAACGCTAAACCTTAACTCTGTTAGTAAGTATATTATATATTATTTTGATTGCGGAGGGACAGCCTAGTCATGCTCGTATGCCCATGAATAATTATGGGATAACATGTAGCTTCTTTGATTCATTCCTCTATTTTGTTGAATAAGTTTCCTATCTTTTCTAATGGATAAGTAATGAAGAGGACAAAGTTTTTAAAGTGGTCCCTTACTCCTCTGCACTCTCAGATGTCAAAACTCAACCTTTCCCAATAACGAAAAGCAAATGGATAGAACTAGGATGCACAAAATCTGCTTCGTCATGATCCACAAGCGTGCAAGAAGATGACCTTTACCATTGAGTTGCTTATTACTTTGCTTGCAATACAGTATACGTACTGCCTCACGTCTCCATATTCCCTTCATTTTCCTTATCTCATGCCATCAATATAAAGTATAAAGAATTCTATATTCGTCAATGGCTCAATATATTTATTTATCGTAATTGTAATGCATGGGATGGAAGCTCCAGGCATACGTAGCGATGGGTGCAAGGCTTCCTTGTTACTATAGCAAGCCTTCCCCAAGCATTAAGATACAAGCCAGTTCGGTCGGTTATAATACTGCCACCTGTTCTGCCTTGGGCTTTTGCATATAGTCTGAATTGTTTTCCCCTTTTTGTTAAGTTAGTGGGTGGTGTATAAAAAATTGTTTAAAATGTGGAATTATCTACTAACCCTTTTTAAAAGAAGTTATTCACCTCACCGTTTACCTAACAAAATGTTTTTTAATCTAACTCTTAAAAAGGGTGTGAAATTGGGGTGGAGAAGAAAGAGATAGAAATAAAAGGAACAGAAAAAAAAAAAAGTGAGTATAAATTGAATGTAAGAGACCCTTCCCCCTTACTAACACTACATATAATGTAACTAATGTTCTTATGAATTATGGCCGATGCCCAGGGTATAAACAGTAAATTCACACCAGGAAGTTAAGTTAAACTCTACCAACTTCATGTAAAGCAGATTTTTTATTTTTTTTAAGTGTAATAGTAATAAAGTTGTCAGATAAGTCACATTTACTGCTACTCTACAGAACCAAGGATGTAAGAAAATCAAATTTGTTTTCACAAAATGTATTAAGGCACGTAAAAGTAAAACAAATCCTGGAGGCAGGAGGGAATAGGGGTGGTCAACTGGTGCAATGTTCCTATTTTGATTAATAAGAAACCTTTTTTATTTCAGTTAATTAACCTTTTTATTGCAGTTTTGACGAATTTTGGTAGCGCCAAGACCACGGGTTTGGTGAAATAGTCTTTAAAAGGACACTTAAACGAATGTCATCAATTTCAAGGATAATCACCTTAAGTAAAAAAAAAAAAATAATAAACTCGTGCAATGCGTAGTTGTCTTGGCAGCTGATTAGGTGTTTGATGTTGCCAGCTAATTTCTTCAAATGCAGATGAACTTCATTAGTATGAAACATTAAGAGAAAATTTTACTAATGATAAGAGTGTTTACCTACTGTGGATATATGCAATTAACTAAAGCATTTTTTATAAAAGAGAAAATTAGGGAGGGAATGCAAACCCTGACTATGTAGAACAAATCAAAAGGCCAAAAAGTTTGATAGGGAAGGATGTTAAAGTAAAAGTGTTAACAGTCTTCCTTGGTTAAAGGCAGCTTTTGCTAATGGTAGAAAGTATGAATATTAGGTTTTCCTATTTTACATGGAATTGGGACATGTGGTCGCCTTTACTCCAAATCCAATGAACAATTGTTTTCATTAACCTAATCCCTATCAAGTAGCAACAACTCTCACTAAAACGACAATTTTTGGTTTTGTTTTCTTTTTAATAAATAAATGCTTTTAATGACAAAATCCGACTTAATTATGGACCGATATTAATTTGACAATTCAAAAGATTAATGCAAGAATAAGCTCACTCTCTCTTTTCCGTATGGAAATAGCAAGAATAAAGGGCAAATTAAAGTATTTGCATATTATGCAGCAGGCACCTTAATTATTAAACTACTATTACTTGGACTCATAATTTTGAGAAATTTTAATTGCTATTTGTACTAGAAAGGAATTAAAACTTAAAAGACCTTAGAAGCCATTGCAAACTAAGGCCATGCATACTTTGCTAACTATATAGTTCCACAGCAAATCAAGTGCTACAATGGCAGGTCTCCTTTGTATTATAGTGGCTTGTCAACTAGAAATTAATACTTGATATCTTATAAAAATAAAAAAATGATATTACGCCACCTAGAGTGTAAAGTAATGGTTTGGTTAAATTAAAAACTCCATATCTTGATATAATTTTTTGTTTTAATTTTTATATATAAAATTTATATTTTGACCTTTACGTAAAAGAACATTTACAGACTATTCTTTATCTTGATATTATAACACTTTTTATATTTAGTTTTTTTTCATGTTTCTTTTAAGTTCTTATACAATATATATATTACACTTCACTTTGGTTTCTACATGAAAAATGTTTCGTATTTTGATCTTTACAGTTTACACAAGACATATATCTATTTTGCCTTTGTCTTTATATGAGAAAAAATCTAATACTTCAGTTGTAATTTGGGCAAACCTATTTTTGTGTAAGGACGCTATAGAATTTTTATTCAAGTAAGAATTAAAAAAAGAAGTAGTGTCGAGTGTAAAACTAAATTTTGAATTTAATTAAGCCAAAAGTTTTTCCTCCACCAATTAAACTGAAGAATAAAAAAAAGACGAGAAAAGAGGAGTAATAAAAAAAAAGTTGATAGAGATGTGGCAGAGTTGGTGAGTACCAAAAACTAGAATGAAACTGAAAGACGAAGGAAAAATTCTGAAGGACGTTACTGGTTCACTCCGTCTATAACTCAAACGCCTCAACAATGCCATCAAGTGTTAGTGTTTCTTCCATCACCTTCTCTCTGTTCTTCACAACCCTCCATAAGGTTGCAGATCTCCCTATCTCTCTTTGTGCTTCAAAACAACAACATTGTCTATCTTCTTGGTTCCTGAATTTTGGTATGTATATATATAACCACGTTTTGGCCTTCTCACGATTGTTATTTGTTGTGTTTTTGCTATGTACTATATATGTAGGCCTTGTCATTTCCGATACTTTTGACACTCCTATGATTCTATCAACTCCTTTTCACTTCTTTTATCTACATACATTGAAAACCAATTAATTCAGATAGATATACATATATATATCACCAGATATATGCAACTTCAAGATGATAAACCTTAATTTGTTTAGTTTTCCATATATTTTGTTGTGACATGATGGTTTTAGATTAGTTGATTGGAGCATTTCTTTTGTTAAGATGAAGTGATTAAAGTAGTTTCTTGGTTTGTGCAGGTCAGATGGTTGCATGCCCCTGTAGCTGAAAAATTAATATGAGAGGAACAATGGGTACTTCTCCTCATGCCGTTGAAGCTCGACACCGTTTGCCTGCATCCATGTGAGTTATTTTCTTCTTCCCAGCTCCTTCACCCTTTCTCTTGTCAGAATCATAAGATCAGGTGTTTTTTTAACATAAAGATTCCCCACTAGCTTCAACAGCCACTCCAAATAATCATGTTTGCTGTTTGGGACCAATCATCATAATGAGATGAGAATTTAGTTCACCGTCTACTAATAATATAATTTAAATATACTAACCTGTAATAATGATCTATATCCAATCATATATATATATATATGATAATACCATTAATTTTAATTCATAAAAAGTTAACATTATTAACTTTTTGTAATAACTATTTTAAATGTCTTATTTAAGATGATTTTTTAGTGTGATATTGTAAAAATTTTACACTCACCAGGGTATGAAAATTAAATTGATTAAAACTTGTTATAATTGCGTTTGCAATATGTTAAAAGGTATCGGCTAGCCACTAAGGTTACATTTCACCTTATAACTAGGACCCATCTTTTTTTATATTGTATGAAGTTCTGTTTGAGGTTAAAAAGCCAACTCTTTTCTCTACCTTTGTCGTCGGAATTATTTTTGCTGTTTTCGTTTGATTTTGACTAGGTTAGGCAGCACACATGCTTCGAAAAAAACACTTGACTAAATACTTTGATCCTCTTTGCTATGTTTTATAATTGTTTATATTTTGAGTTTCTACTTCAATACAAATCAAAATATTAGAATAGTTTGACAACAAGTATTTTATTACCTCATGTTAACTTTTAAAATATTATATTTAATTACACATTTTATTAATGTATTTTAATGTTTGTTTGAATTTTATTATCGTACTTTTAATATTGTGAATTTTATTATTGAAAATTTAAAACATAGCACAATTTATCATTTCTTTAAATATATGTTAAATCATTAACAAAAAGATGATGTAACAAACAGGTGGAATAACAACGAGATACTTCATTAAAAACTAGTTGAATAAATTTTATAAATATAATTAATAAAAATTATTGTTAAAAAATAATATTGTCAAACAGCAAGTTTAATAAATTATGTCAAATAATTATTGAAAAGAAAAACAATACAAACAGTGAATATTGAAAAAACAAAAAACAAAAACTTAGTACATTTCTTTAACTCATGTTGTTCTTTCCTCTTCAATGCACTTTGAATTTGATCAATGAGAAGATCCAATGAATGAAAGGAACATCTTTTATTCTCTTCATTAAATCCTAACAATGTTAAAGATAAGGATGACAACGGCGACATCATTTCATAGGAGCCTTATAATCAAAACGACCGATCTCCATTGTTGTGGTTGCACAAGCAGTAATTGAAGTTGAAACCCTATCTCAATGATTGGTGTCAAAGTTGGTCCCCATTTGCGTCTGCGGTAACACGAAGATGAAGGAGCTCATTCGCGCCTCTGAAATCACCCTCCCTAGGCTCTGCAACCTTGAAAATTTCAACACCACTAAACTCATGTTCTAGGTCGAACCATCGAAGTTGTCTCACATCTTCAATCACATTAAGTGTCAAGCTTTGCTGATATTAATTTTAATTTTTTAACAATAATTTTTTATTAATTATATTTATAAAATTTATTAAATAATAAATAATATTCTTTTTTAACAAAGTATCTCATTAACACCTCACCTGTCTACGTTCTATTAATGATTTAACAGACATTTAACGAAATGATAAAATGTGTTATATTT
>JAMLFT010005125.1:0-18134 GCA_026544285.1 Pachyrhizus erosus | reverse complement strand
CAAGTTTTTAGTCTACCATAAAAATCCAAAATTATTTTTAATAAATATAAAAATTAAAAATATATTAAATTTTTATAAAAATTAAAATTAATATTTTAAGAGACTAAAAACATATTTTACTTATTATAAAATTAATATTGGCTGAGTCTTTCGTTGGAAGGGCACTAAATTGATCATTTCCATAAAATGAAAGCTATGGATGGATTGTTTGGAATATTTGACTCTGTAAAATTCTTTTGTTTATGTCATTATATCTCCAATGTTTGACCATTTTATGCTCTACTGGATGAAGTTATATTATATGCTAATTTGATCAACACATCCTTTCCAAATCTAGGGTTGTTTACAATCAACACATCTATCTGCAAACAACACTTCAAATATGGGGACTGCAGTGCATATGGAACTTGGTGAGTTAAACCTCAAATTGGCTAATGAAAATGAGGAATGCTTGAAAGAAAGCATTTTTGGTGCTGAATCAAAAGCTGGCTCCATTTTGCACATTACAAAGGTTAGTTTGGATTGGGGCAAAAAGGACATGAAATCCTCTGAAGAAGATGCTCCTAAGTGTGTGCTAGGTTTATCAGTTAATGTAACTGGTATGGGAGTTTATCTAACTTTCAGGCGTGTAGAATCATTCATATCAACTGCAATATCCTTTCAAGTTCTACTAAAAAGCCTTTCTTCTTCAAAGAAAAAAACAGCACAGGCCCGGGGGCGGTCATTAAAAAGTTCAGGGAAGGGAACTCAAATGTTGAAGTTCCATCTTGAACAGTGTTCAGTATATGTATTGGGGGAGACTGGATTAGAAAATGCAGCTGTTCCTGATCCAAAGCGAGTTAATTATGGCTCACAAGGTGGTAGAGTTATAGTAAGTGTGTCAGCAGATGGTACCCCGCGCAGTGCAAACATAATGTCCACTGTTTCCGATGACTATCAGAAGCTAAAGTACTGTATTTCTCTTGAAATCTTTCATTGTAAGTTAAGTGTGAACAAGGAGAAAAGATCCAAACAGATAGAAATTGAAAGGGCCAGATCTATCTATAAGGAATATATGGATGAAAATAGGCAAGTATCAAAGGTGACATTATTAGATGTGCAAAATGCTAAATTTGTACAACGCTTAGGTGGCCTTAAAGAGAATGCTGCATGTTCTCTTTTCAGTGCTACTGACATTAGCATGAGGTGGGAGCCTGATGTACATCTATCACTGGTTGAACTAGTTCTCCAGCTAAAATTAGCAGCGCACAATGAGAAGCTGCGGGAGCGTGGTAATGAACATGTTGAAGAGTTGTCTAATGTAGGAGATTCTAACAAGAAAAGTGAAGCTACTGCGGAATCACGGCACCCTGAAAAGAAAAAAGAATCTGTTTTTGCTGTTGATGTAGAAATGTTAAACATATCTGCTGCGTTAGGAGATGGAGTTGATGCTATGGTTCAGGTGCAGTCAATTTTCTCTGAGAATGCTCGTATAGGAGTGCTCCTCGAAGGACTCATGTTTAATTTTAATGGGGCCAGAATCATCGAGAGTAGCCGGATGCAAATTTCACGAATTCCTAGTAAATCTGCTGCTGTTGCATCTGATGCAAAGGGGCCTGTAGCCACAATATGGGATTGGGTAATTCAAGGTGTCGATGTTCACATTTGTATGCCATTCAGGTTGCAACTGCGTGCAATTGATGATGCTCTAGAGGATATGTTGCGTGCATTGAAACTTATTGTTGCTGCGAAGACCAATATGATTTTTCCTGTGAAGAAAGACAGTTCTAAAGCTAAAAAGCCTAGTTCTGTAAAATTTGGATGCGTAAGACTTCTCTTACGCAAGTTAACTTTTGATATTGAAGAGGAACCAATCCAGGGATGGCTTGATGAACACTATCATCTGTTGAAGAAGGAAGCTGGTGAAGTAGCTGTCCGGTTAAACTTTTTAGATGAATTTATATCCAAGGCCAAGCAAGATCCAAAATCCACTGATGACGACAATAATTCTTCTCAGGAAAAAAAGTTTTATTTTAATGATGTTGAGGTTGATGTAAACAATCCTTCAATTATTGAATCGATGCGAGAAGAAATTTATAAACGATCATTCCGATCATATTACCAGGCATGCCAAAACATAGTGTTATCTGAAGGGTCAGGTGCTAGCAGAGATGATGACTTACAAGCTGGTTTCAAAACTAGTGTTTCAAGGTCTTTTCTTCTTTCAATATCTGCATTAGACTTAGATGTAAGCTTGACAGAGATAGATGGTGGAGATGATGGGATGATTGAAGTTCTGAGGAAGCTTGACCCTGTTTGTCTTGAATGTAACATACCATTTTCCAGACTGTATGGGTCAAACATTCTCTTAAATACAGGTTCTCTTGTGGCCCAAATTCGAGATTACACATATCCTCTTTTTTCTGGAAGTTCTGGTAAATGTGAAGGTCGTATTGTGTTGGCTCAGCAGGTAATATGAAGAAATCTAATTTCTTTCATCATTCTATAATTTATGTGTACCTTTAGCTTTTGATGTTTACCCATTGTGGTCGTCCTTAAGTTATGAAGATCCAGTCAAAATATAGAATCATGATCTTGAAAGGATCCAATAAATAATTAACTCTGTCATAAATGTCCACGTGAATTTATATGTTTCCCATTATTAAGAAAAAGCTACATGTTGATTGAACTGAACTTCGTATGTTTTCTTGTGCTATTTGAGGGATTAACTAAATGATGATTAACCTGATAATATTTTTGGTCATTATTCTTGTATTTATTTTAAGTAGGCAACAAGCTTTCAACCTCAAATACTTCAAGATGTCTATGTCGGGGCATGGAGAAAGGTATGCATGCTTCGATCAGCTACCGGCACTACTCCGCCAATGAAGACATACACAGATTTGTCATTACATTTTCAGAAAGGTGAAGTGTCATTTGGGGTGGGTTATGAACCAGTTTTTGCTGATATTAGTTATGCTTTCACTGTGGTGCTACGGAGGGCCAATCTAAGTGTTATAAAACCTGGCCCACTCATTTTGCCCCCCAAAAAGGAGAAGAGTTTGCCATGGTGGGATGATATGAGAAATTACATTCATGGAAGAATTTCCTTATTATTTTCTGAAACAACATGGCATATTTTGTCAAGTACAGATCCTTATGAAAAGCTTGACAAACTTTTAGTTCTGACTAGCTCTATGGAAATTCACCAGTCAGACGGTCACATTCTTCTTTCTGCGAACAATTTCAATATTTTATTGAGCAGTTTGGAGAGCATGGCAAACATACTTGGTTCCAAAATTCCGCCAGGTGTTTCTGGTACATTTTTTGAAGTCCCAGTTTTTACACTTGAAGTTACAATGGACTGGGATTGTGACTCTGGCAACCCAATGAATCATTATTTATTTGCACTTCCAGTTGAAGGGAAACCTCGTGATTTCGTATTTGATCCCTTCAGATCCACTGCTCTTTCCCTTCGATGGAATCTATCTTTTAAATCCTTTTCTCCATCAGAAAAACCAAGAGATAGTGTAGAAGGAGGTGCTATCTCATGTCAAAATGCTTCACCTGCTTCCCCAACAATAAAACTTGGTGCTCATGATCTAGCATGGATTATAAAATTCGGTTACTTGAACTACCTTCCCCCACATAAACTGCGCTTTTTCTCACGCTGGCCTCGTTTTGGCGTTCCAAGAATTGTCAGATCAGGCAATCTTGCACTAGATAAAGTTATTACCGAGTTTATGATCCGTATTGATGCCACACCAATTTGTATAAAGAACTTACCGTTACATGATGATGATCCAGCCAAAGGACTGACCATCATGATGACAAAGTTGAAGATTGAATTATGTTTTGGTAGGGGCAAGCAAAAGTTTACTTTTGAAAGCTACCGTGGCCTTCTTGATCTTGTTTACCAAGGTATTGATCTTCATATGCCCAAAGTTTTCCTAAGTAAAGAAGACCGCTGCAGTATTGCTAAATTAATTAGCATGACACCAAAAAGCTCACAATCTGTATCCAAGGACAAAAATCCCTTTGAAAAAGATTGCATGACACAGAAAAACCCTGATGATGGATTTATTTTATCCTGTGATTACTTCACTATAAGAAAACAGTCCCCAAAGGCTGATCCTGATACTTTGGTAGCCTGGCGTGAAGCAGGAAAAATGAATGCTGAGAACACTTATGTACGGCCTCAGCGTCAAGATCGGAGCGAAACTGATGAGCATACGCAATCAGACCCAAGTGACGATGATGGCTACAATGTGGTAATAGCTGACAGTTGTCAGCGTGTGTTTGTCTATGGTCTGAAGCTTCTGTGGAATATTGAAAACAGAAATGCTGTTTGTTTCTGGGTTGCTGCTCTTTCCAAAGCCGCTGCACCTGCCAAGCCTTCTCCTTCTCGGCAATATGCACAGAGAAAATTACACGAGGACAAAAAAAAGCATGATGATGCAGCTGAAACTAAACAAGATGATGCGTGTGAAACCCATCAAGATGATGGAGCTGAAATCCATCGAGATGATGAAGCCCAAGTCCCTCAAGATGATGAAGATGAACCCCATCGAGATGATGGAGCTAAAACCTGTCAAGATGAAGGAGCTGAGACTCATCAAGATGAGGTTTCTATGTCCCTTAACATCGATAGAATCTCGGATTCTCCCTCTTCTCAGGCTGCCGGGAATCCTGAATTACCTTCATCCCCGTCACATTTGGATAATGTGGACAACTTGCCATCTAGTATGTGTCATAATGCTTACGAAATTTACATTCAAGTAGTAAAATAGAACACACAAAAAAGTAAATAAATCACTGAATATGCCTTGTGTACAACATATATTTTCACTGCTTGCTAGATCCTTGATGTATTTTTGTTAAGCACCCATTTGTTCTTGAGTATTTTCATTGACAGATTTGTTTACTCTCTTTTATTTCCCTTTTTGTCTATTGCCAGCTAAAAATGATAATGCTGATTACCCAGAGGAGGGGACTCGACACTTCATGGTTAATATTATTGAACCACAGTTTAATCTTCACTCACAGGATGCAAATGTAAGTTATAAAATAGTTTTTCATTTTAAATAGAGCTTATGGGCAGAGTGACACGGAGCATTTTAATTATTGTGCATGCCTTTTAGATGGTAACTTGAACCTAGATTAGAACAATTTCCCTTTATTCAATATTTTCAACAGATCTTATTTTGAGGAACAGCTGACAACTTTGACTTTTCTGTTAGTTTGTGTTAGGATAATTAGTTGTGTATCTCTGAAGAGAAAATGTCATATATTCTATTAAGACTGATAGTAATCAACTAGAATTACAATTCTAATTATATATAGTTGTAAAAGATCTCTTGTTGAAAATTGTTGGAAAGCTGTCTTAATTGTGGTTACCATTAACCATTACCCCACCCTAGTTGAGGCCTCTTTGGGGGCCGTGTTAATTGTAGCCTCAAAGATGATGGTTTAGTCTCACATCAATTAAAAACATGACTTAAATAGAGTTTATAAAGCTTGGGTAATCCTCACCTTACAAGTTGGTTTTGTGGGATTGAGTTAGGACTTTAGTTCAAATTTTTTTAAAAAATATTAAAAAAAGAGATATTTGAATGTTGGGTGTTTGGACAATCAGACTTTTGTTCGAAACCTTCTCCCTAAGAAAGAAAATATCAATTTCCAAGTATTTTATTTTGGCATGTAGAACAAAGTTACATTCTTTGTTATAAAGAATGTCTTGCACATACTAGTTGATATGGTATCTCCACTCCTTGAGCTACACTTTACAATGTTTTACTCAGTTTTTCTATTCAGCTCCTTTGTAAATAGTCCTTTTTGAGACACTGACTACCAACTTTCTAAAAGTTTGGGCTAAGGACATAACTGAACCCCACAAAACTGGCTTGTTAAACAAAAACTGCCCAAACCTTATACGTACTAGTTACAGTATATCTCTAGTCAATATGAAATTTTAACTGCCTAAGAGTTGGCATCCTGGTGGTTGCACTCTACAATGCTTCACTCAGCCTTTCTAGTAAGTCCCTATGTAGGTATCCCTTTTCGAGACACAAACAACCAATTCTAGTAGGCCACAATTAAGGCGGGCTAGGTGACCATAATTAAGGTGGCTTTCCTTTAAAGTTTTACAGGCCACAAATAACTGTAATTAAAACAGTTATCTAACAATTAACACATTTTTTGTATCTTTATTTCCCTTATGTTTTTTCATGAGTTGTTTCTCCTTTGTTTATAATTTCGCTGAAGAATGTGCCAAGATTATGTGTGTACTCATGCTTTTATAGGGTAGGTTTTTGCTTGCTGCTGTAAGTGGTCGCATTTTAGCCCAGTCATTTCATTCAGTCCTTCAAGTTGGTTACGAGATGATTGAGCAAGCACTTAGTACTACAGATGTACATAGTAGTGAATACCAGCCTGAAATAGCATGGAAAAGATGGGAGTTGTCTGTTATGTTGGAGCGTGTGCAGGCCCATGTTGCACCAACAGATGTTGATCCAGGAGCCGGAGTGCAGTGGCTACCGAAAATTCTCAAAGGCTCTCCAAAAGCAATGCGTACAGGTGCTCTTCTTGAGAGAGTTTTTATGCCTTGTGATATGTACTTTCAGTTCACAAGGCACAAAGGAGGCACTCCAGAAATGAAGGTAGCTATTTTTTTTTCTATCATAGTAATGTCCGAGCCTGTGATCAATTTATTGGGAAATCCGAACCTCCTTGTAAGATGAAGTCTTTTTTATCTGAACTGTTGTACTGAATGATTTGCTGCAGATTTGGATACTAGAAACATCCATCTCCATAATATTTGTGCTATGTACATGGACAATTTTGAATCAATTATGCATCTTTTTTTACGTTGTTTTATTTCTAATTTCTTGCTTAGTGTTTTGGGGAATATTGGTTTTGTGCTAAATCTTTTTATACCTTCTGAAAATAAGATTTAAATGGCTTGTCAGAAGAAAAGAGTTCACGAACTGTGCTATTTTCACTATTCTGTGGTACATATGATTGGAGAGGATTGCTATAATTTTTTCTTTGGTTTTTCTATTTCTCTACAAATTTTATGGAGAAGAAAAAGGTTTTTGGCTTCTCTTTGGTGATTGGCTTATGGTATTGCCATTTCAGATTTATCTAGAGTTTGGGTTACCATTGTGCACCGTTATTCTTATCTTTTGCTGGTTCTTTTTTATTTTCATACTTTTATTGTGGATGACATCTTATTCTCCTATCTATAGATATCTCCCTTCTAACGAAATTACGTTTCCTATAAAATAAATGACTTTAACGTGTGATCATCTCTATATCTGGATTTTCCTTTTCTTGGTAAATGCATATATTCCCTGACATGCATATATTTATGGAGTGTTTTTCACCAGTTTGTAGTCTTTTTTGTCATGGCTATGCTGATCAATAATCTGTGTCAAATTCATATTTTAATACTGCAGGTGAAACCCTTAAAGGAGCTCACATTCAATTCTCATAATATAACAGCAACAATGACATCTCGCCAGTTTCAGGTCATGCTGGACGTGTTGTGCAATCTTCTCCTTGCACGGCTTCCCAAGTATGAATAACCAGTCTTGCTTTATACTGATTATAAATCTAAGTTTATCTGTTTACCTACATCAGATATTCTTGTATGTTTACACCATTTGTACCTGATCAAATTTAACAGTGTTAGGTAAATTTGGTTATTCCATCTAAAATGACTACATTAGTAGGATCACTATAATTTCTTCTTGGGGGTTCAGGTGTCAGATTCATTAGCTGTTATATACGGATAGATCAAGCTGGTTTTTGTGGTTTGTTATTTGGCATGATCAAGTCACATATTCCTTGTCACCTTCATATACTTTCAACTTGAGTAACTTTTTTACTGTGGATAGTAATCTGATAGAGTGTTTGATGTTCATTGATGCTGCAATAGTTTTCTATTTAAATTATTGTTTATTTACTCTGAAATTATTATCAGGCAGATATGTTTTTTATTCATGAATTGGGTTTGAATTTAGATAATCCAGGTAGTTGAATTATATGATTCTTATCTTGATGCAGTCTCTTTTTTCCCTTCGAGAAATTTAAATCCAAGATAACCTGTTCTATATGAAGAATCCTTTAAATTAACTAAGTACATCATAAACAACTTAGGCCTCAAAAAGGTAGCCTGTCACTTTCTCTTGAAGATGATGAAATGGTCGAAGAAGAAGCAGATGAGGTGATACCTGATGGTGTTGAAGAGGTGGAACTTGAAAAAATCAACCTCGAAAAGAAAGAGAGGGAACTAAGGTTGCTTCGTGATGATATCAGAAAACTGTCTCTTTGGCATGACCTTTCTAGAAATCCACGTCTAGAAAAGGAAGCAGACTTGTGGATTATAAACGGCGAAATAGCCATGCTGGTAAGAAATGAATCTTGTTAAACATCCTTTAAATGTATGTTAATGTATGGTTCTAGTCCAATTATAGATGCTTGTTCTTTGAATTAAGGTGTTTCTATCCTCCAAAAACATAAGGCTAATACTTTGCGAGGTGATATTTTTATGATTGTGGTACATAAAATATTTGTATCCACTGGCAGAAGTTGATGAGCTTGTTAGCTGTAATAGTAAATTAATGATAAGAAGTAGTCTTAACTTGAAACCTGGCTCAAGTTCAGTTTGATACGAAACATTTTTGTTCCCCAAGTTCATGAACAGTTTCATTCGACTCATTTGCTCAAATAAGACAGTATGGATCATAGTAATGTTAAATTAATGAGAACGAGTTGGGAAATGGATATTCTAAGCCCATTGTTGGGAAAGAGATAAAATGACCAATCAACAAAAGCACATTATTATTTATTTTTTAACATCCACTCATGTACTATAAATCTGAGTCCTCATTCTTGAATTAGATCAATCAATTTCAGATTCAGATTATTTGTCTCTATTTTGTCTTTTCCTTCCCTACAAAATTCCTTGTAGTTTCAACAATAACCTAATCAACACAAATTAATCTTGTTAATCATGCACAACTTGTTGTAAATATAAAATACTATTAATTATGTTGTTGGTCCCAAAATATTTTATAAATTTTACTTTTAGTTCTTAAACAAAATTTTTTAACATTTTTTATCTCTATAATTTTTTATGATATAATAATAATATTATATTTTTAAGAGATTTGATGAGATAATCATGTATATTTTTTTTTTGTAAACTTTATTTTAATCCATCAACTGATAAGATAGGACTAATTATTTAAATTTTTATTAAAATGCAATTTTGTTCCTTCTATTTTACTTAATTTGAAATTTTAGTTCCTCCTCATTTTAATACATAGACATTTGGTCTTCTTATTTTTAAAAATCTATATTTTTTTGTCTAATCTTTAAATTTTTTTGTATTTTTTTATTTTATTTTGGTCTAATTGAACCTAAGACCTAACATGTTCATTTAACCTATCATCAAAAAATGATTTGATAATTAAAACATAATAAATATAGCCAAAATTAAAGATTAGAAAAAAAATTGTAGATTTGTTAAAATAGGAGATCAAATGTCTATATTTTCAAATAGGAGAGCCAAAATTGTCAATTAGGTAAAATAGAAGGATCAAAGTTATATTTATGTCTTAAATTTAATAAATGACTATTAATGTTGTTATTAATCAATTAATCAACATACAAAGATATAACTACTATATGATAAAAAAAATATAAGGACCAAAAAAGGCTAAGAATATTGTTTAGGGACTAAAGTGAAATTTATAAAAAAAATTAAAAATCAAAAACATAATTAACCCTAAAAAATATTTGCTAATCCACATGTCCTATGAGAAGAAGCCGTGAATCTTTTCTCATACAAAATTGTCTGTGGACCGACTTTGCCTATTACTTCACCAAGAGACAAAGTTGCTCCAATAAGACCACAACAGCCAAAAATGGATCTTCTATCAACACGGATACAACACAACATTGGAGAAACTCTATCCATGATCTCCATACAGACACTAAAGCCAAGAGTTTCTCCCATTACATATATCATTATATGAATAAAAGCCATTCAATGGGTGGTATGTGGAGATGACATAAAATAACTAATCACCCGCGCAAAGAACGCTAAATCTAGACAAGTGATTGTGAGATAGTTAAGCTTGCCAGTTTTCATGTTCATCGTCTGCTAAATGATCAAACCTTGTTTTGAGATGTGTAGAGCGTTTTTTAAGTTATATACTGATTTTAGTATATGACAAATTTCCGTGTGTAACCAAAGTTGTTCAACACTGGCAGGTCCAAGAACTGAAGAGAGAACTTGTAAATGCACGAAAATCTAGGAAGGAAGCACATGCATCATTAAGAATGGCTATGCATAAAGCTGCGCAGCAGCGGATAATGGAGAAGGAGAAGAACAAAAGTCCTTCTTATGCTATGCGCATATCTATGCAAATTAACAAAGTTGTTTGGAGCATGCTCCTTGATGGTAAATCCTTTGCTGAAGTCGAGATCAATGACATGGTAAGAATCATTTTGCCCTCTTTGTTTATCATCCAAAGCTCATCCAATGCCCTGAAAAATCTGTTTCTCACGAAGCATGAATTGCTGTCTCCGCATCAAATATACTCAGCACTGAATCTTTGACTTAATTTTATATGAAGTCAGACTCAGCGCTGAGAATATAGAATATCAGCTTTATATAGAATGCACTGCAACATCTATTATAGTGCTCTTCCATCCTCAGAAAGTATCGAAACTGCAAATTCCTTATCCCTGCATGTTATGGGGGACTATGCACCATTAGTGTAAAGCTTTGACACTTTCAATTAATTAGAAATCATGTTTAGTATGATTTTTAAAGTAGTTATTATCAAAGTTAACAAATTTATCATATATAGTGATTTGTGATTAGATTATTTATCATATATTTCTCTTTCTAGTTGTTCTTTCTTGTCCTTGTTTCTATGAACCTGAGCATATAATGGTTCATTTCTTCTAACCTGGATTATTATTTTTTCTCTCCTTTTGCAAGAATATACTAATTCAGTTTCATTTTGCTAATCACTTAGATCTATGACTTCGACCGTGATTATAAGGATGTCGGCATTTCTCTGTTCACAACAAAATATATTGTTTTCAAAAACTGCCTGCCTAATGCCAAATCTGATACAATTCTGTCGGCATGGAATCCCCCACCCGATTGGGGAAAGTATGTACTTTACCAGGCCTTTTTCTTAAACTTACTGGTGCTTCCAAGTTGATTTTCTGATATTTATTGCTCTGCTGTTACATGCATTGTTTTAATTGCTAGTTAAACTCTGGTTAGTTTTTAAATTCAAATTCAACTGCATCATTCACTCCTTAGGTTTCCATGCTACTCACTCTCTTTAAGCTTCAAATGAAAAGACATACAGAAAGTACCTAGAAAAGGATAACTTACAAAATTTACCTGTACTGTTGAAATTATTGTAGATGGAATGGGAGGAAAAAAGGAGCCTTTTAATAATTTATTTGATTATAAGATTGATGTGTTACCTTTTCTATTGCAATAGCAATTACTGTCTTTTGATGTTTTCCTTATCATCTGGGTATTGCATGTTTGCTTATGGATTTTATTTTTTTTCCCAGAAAAGTGATGCTTCAAGTTGATGCGAGACAGGGAGCTCCAAAGGATGGAAGTTCTCCTTTTGAACTTTTCCAGGTAAGTGATTCCTCATTGGTTATTTTCTTCTTAAAATTAGTAAATTTCAGTACAGAAAAATAGAGTCCATCTCTTATTCTAATTTGGGCTTTTCATATTTTTATGTCTAATTCTTAAAATTGAGACCATGTGTAAAACTTTGTTAGAGTTTTGTTAAGTAGACCCTGCCAAAGATTAAAAATAAATAAATATTAATGTGTATCTGGTTACAAATGTACAGTATCTCTACATATTGGAGAGAGTGCAGAACATTAGGGAGCAATAATTACAGAAGTGAATCTATCGAATCTCATGAGAGTAGAAACCAGAGTTTCTAAGAAACAAAGACAAAATAAAGTGAGAGAGAATTTGTTTTTCAAATGTCAGAACTTGTTATTATAAAGTAATACACATGAACTCTAGAGAGTTATTGGACGAAGCTATAGCTAGATTACAGTGACAGTTGGACTAACAGCTAACAAACTCAGATATACCATTGTATGGAGAACTGGGAATCTGTTTGAGTAGAAAATGAGTGCAGTATAAAATATTATTTGAGATATTTGCTGGGAAAGCCAATACATGTGCCTTTTGTTTCCTAACATGAAGATACTTTACTCTATAGGTAGATATCTATCCACTTAAGATCCATTTGACAGAAACGATGTACAGAATGATGTGGGGGTATTTCTTCCCGGAAGAAAAAAAGGATTTACATCGCCGACAGGTTAATTTAGAATTTCAATTTGCTCATTGACTTCGTTTCCACAACAATGACAAAATTCATAGATATTTTGTGTTTGAAGTTAAAATCATGATTGCTTTTGTAGGAGGTTTGGAAGGTTTCGACCACAGCTGGAGCAAGGCGTTTGAAAAAAGGTTCACCAGTCCATGATGCTTCTACTTCAAGCTCAACGAAAGAGTCTGAGGCCCCCCCAACCAGATCTGGCATCTCTGCAATGCTATTTCCCACAACCAGTGTGCAGTCTTCTGCCCAAGTTGATTCAGCCCAAGTGAGTCTTTTATCTAGTACATGGTTTTCAAGTAATAATATTAAGAGAAATGCTAGCAAAACATTATTAGGTGAAATTTCATTTTGACCCACAAATAGAGTGGGAGCAAGTTATTTAGAGGGGTCAGCATAGATTTCATCCAATAATGAAGTATTGGAGAGTGTCAAGAGATGTGTTGCTAGCATTCCTCTAATAATAAAAGAATCTGGGAAGGCTAATGCCATATTATGTTGGTAGGAAGGCTAGGGAAGAATATATAGCTTTTGTTATCTTATTCTCAACATCCAAGTTTATAATATTTTAAGAAGCAAGATAGTTAACCACAAGGAGTTTGGTAACATGATTGCAGGCATCCAAAGCACAAAATGTCAAAGCTAACCCTGGTACTGGTCCAACCCCCGAATTGAAAAAGACATCTTCTTTTGAAAAAACACGGGAAGAGACTGTGGCAGAATCTGCAGCTGATGAACTTGTCTCACAAGATGAAGCATCCAAGAATAAACCGAAAGATTCCAAAGGTGTTATGCCACCTGAAGAGAAGAAATCTAGACCACAAAAGATAATGGAATTTCACAACATCAAAATCAGTCAGGTTGGTACTTGGTAGTAGTTCTGGACCATATGATGAAGTTGTCATTTATCACATTTGATCACCTAAGTTGAAATAATTCCAATTTCTAATAAATCATATATTCTTTCTTGCAGGTGGAATTGTGTGTTACATATGAAGGGTCAAGGTTTGTTGTAAGTGATATGAAATTATTGATGGATCAATTTCAGCGAGTTGAGTTTACCGGGACTTGGCGACGACTCTTCTCTCGAGTTAAGAAGCATATCATATGGGGAGTCCTGAAGTCTGTGACTGGAATGCAGGTGATGAACAACTTACAGTTTCCTGTTCTCCTTTCATTTTATTATTAACAACAATGAATGTATACCCATTGTGTTTATCTTAGTAGACAGCTATTCGTACCTACCTACCACTGCAAATTTATAACAGCATTCTAAAACAAACTTGAGTGAAATTGTTGCTTGTGATTCCCTTAAAAATGGCTTTTGCCAATTGTTGAGTGGAAAGGAAAACATGCGACATAACTACAAATATCCTAATTACCATAATTATGTAAATCCTAAAATTACCTTCATTACAGCTATCTAATGATAACCAACACTGCCTGTCAAGATGAAGCATATAAATCATATACACCAAACAAGTTTTATATATAACTAATAATCAATTTGAGGATCCCTCAAAGGTTTGGTGAAGACATTTGTCAATTAGTTGTTGGAATTGACAAAATTAGCCGTGATATCACCCAGTAAAATCTTTTCTTTAACTATCCAAATGTAGTCCTCTCATGAAAAATCAGATTTGAAGTAATGTGCAAGGCATCCTAATTATCACTGTGAGTCTCACTAAACTTTAGCTCTTTAAGCGTTTGAGATAGGCAAGTGCACAAGTGGCTGAAGCCATGGCTTTATACTTGCTTTTGAACTGGATCACTACCTGTAATTTCAATGTTGTCAATACAAACAATAGATACACCTTGTACGAAAATAGCAAAAGAAGAATAAGTGGCCAGCCTCACTTCAAGTCGTGCCAAACTATTGAACCATAGTGATGAGTCTACCAAACCATGTTGTAGGAGATTGTTTGAGTCCATATAGGAATTTGTGAAGATGACATATTAATCCCAAGTCATCCCTAATTGCTTTTTCTACCTTTGTTTTTCATCTATTCTTTTACTTCTAAAATTATGCCATGCACGGATTCAATATGGATATGTACTCGTTACTTATTTATTAGGTACTCAATACATAATGGATATATAATCAAATATTTTTTAAATAAAATTGAGTACTTAACTTGGTTACATATGTGTATTTTTTGGATACACATCAAGCTTGTAGTCAAGTCTACTTGTTGTAAGAGAAACACATATTCTTTTATCCATTTTATAAAAGGATATAGACTCCACATTAAGAGAGATGAAGATTTACTTTTTATACATACTATTCTTCGTCTCCTTTTAAAAAAGAATAAGAATTACTAAGAGGGTGAGAGTAAAATGTGAAATATTGATGGAGATGAATGAGATCTATTTGAAGAGTTTGATCTTCTTGAAATTATTACTCTTTTTTTTGACAAATTAAATATAGAGGTGATTATTTTTGGTGATTATGGACAAAAATATGATGAGAATAAAATTGTTAAAATATGATATTATAGTCATGCTTAGATGTTGTAATATATATTGGTGAACATTTAAATATTATAATTTTTATTATGAGATTTTTTTTTTTGTCATATTGAAGGATTTAATCTCCTTTTATATTATAATTATGTTAATTTTTTTATCATTTATAAAATATAGTTATGTTTATAATAAATTCTATTTTTAAAATTTATATAACTCATGTCCTAGATTTTTGAAAAATCCTATATCCCACCCGCATACTCGTACCTAGTACCAGTATTGTACCCATATCCATTCAATGTAACCCACAAGAAACAGACCCTAAAAATAGATTCAAGGAAAACTCCAGCAGTCGCCAGCCGATGGGCCAAACAATTGAATCTTGATAGCACTCTGTGTCTAGTCAAGTTGTTGGAAATTTCACATTACTTAGTAATATGTCCAAAATAATATATATAAATAAAGATAATTTTTATTTTTTAAATTAATTTTTAAGATTAAGTTAAGTCTAAATTTGAATATGATATCATAATTCATTCTCATAATTATTATTGAATTTATCAAGTTATTTGTAATTGTCTAATCTTATAAATTTCATACTGAAATGTTTAATCTTTAATATTAGGAAGTTAGTTGAGATTAAAATAATATATATAAGTAAAAAATAATTCACGTCTCTTGAATTAACTTTTGGATTGAGTTAAGGTCAAGTTTAAATTCTAAGAGAAGTTAAAAGGATTCCGTCAGCTTAAGTGTCCAGCGGTACTTTCTTCATAGTGTTTTCGTTGTTGGAGCTCCTATCATGTGAGAAATAAAAAAATTAAGACAAATTTCAGAGTTGGCTTGAGTAAGTATACCACTTAGCAAGTTTTTAATAGTTTTTAATTTATAGGCATGAGGATTACAGGATAATAAATGACTTGTATATACAATTCAAAAGATAGAAATCAAAAAGCATTTCCCACGACTCATGACAAATTGAACTAGTTCTGTTTGATTATCAATCTGATGCAATTCTCAATACTAAACTTTAATTCCAACAATTTTACTAGTAGGGTTAGTTACATAAATTTAGCCTTATTTTAAGAAAATAATTATTCAGTTTAGCCTATATATTGTAATGCTATGTACAACTTCAGTACAAAGGAGCAAAATTTAGTTTCTGTTCATATCTTTTATACTCAAGTTGGTGAAAATCTTTATTTGTTTCTGCTTAATTCATTTAAATGTCATATTGCCATGGATCATGTAGGGTAAGAAATTTAAAGACAAAGGCCAGATTCCGCTCCCTAGTGCTGGTGCTTCAGAAATGGACTTTGTCAGTGACATTGAAGGCCAAGCAGGAAAATCTGATAAGCTTCCACCATCTTGGCCTAAGCGACCAAATGATGGAGCAGGTGATGGATTTGTAACATCCATTAAAGGGATATTTAATACTCAACGCCGCAAGGCAAAGGCATTTGTGAACAAGACAAAGAAAGGTGAAGCTGAGAATGAAACTCAAGGGGATTTCAGTGAAAATGATGTAGAGATATCTCCTTTTGCTAGGCAGCTCACGATCACACAAGCTAAAAAGCTTATTAGGAAGCACACCAAGAAGTTGCAGACTAAAGGACAAAAAGGTTTGTTCTAGAGTCACTTCCATGTTATTGTTTTTTTACTGCTAACTTCACTAAGATTTGCGGATAATTTTTAATTACTAAGGTAAGAGAAAAAAATAATATATTACTACTTATAGTCCTTATTATAAAATTTAATTAACTAATTCATTAAAATAAAAAAAATTATTTAATTTAATTAAAAATATTAAATTTATCTTAAATTATTTTTTTTTATAATTATCTCTCAAATAAAACTAATATTACTAAAACATATTTTTTATATTATCACATCATTTTAAAAATAACTTTTGTGAAATATATTTTATAAAAAAATAATTAATATAAAAAATATTTTATTGTAAAAAATAATTAATATAATAAAAATTAAATTACAGTGTTAATTTGGACTTTAAATTAAGATTGGAGATAGTATTAGTAAGAAAGGAGATAATTTCCTTCTAGGCCAAAAGTATATTATTGTGAGCAAAGGAAACCCTTCTCAAAGAAAAAATAAAAATAAAAGCAAATCAAAATGGCTCAAAAATTCAATGAAGTAAATAATCTCTCCCTGACACTAATGTGTTTCAGCTCAGGATCATTGTCTTTTATTCTGTTTGCCATGTGTTCTATCCACTCAGTTTGTTTGGTTATCTATCTAACTTTTTCTTTTACGAGTTATGACTTTACTTTAGTAGTTTGAATACCCTAAAATTCGGATTATATATATTGACTTCTTGAGTATAACCCTTAAAACAAACGCACATTATCTGTCTGTACTTTTGAAAATAAATCGAATCAAATGAGTTATTTTATTAATTTACTTTCTAAGCTTACTAATTTATGGCAGCCATTCAATTCCTTTCTTCTTGACCTAATAGCTCAAGGACTGAATAGTAGTCAATCTTTTACAGGTTCGTCCTCACAACAAATAGAAGCACTTCCGTCATCTCCAAAAGAAGAGACCATTACATTTGACAGTGATTCTTCAAGTGGATCCTCATCCGATGAAGCTTTTCTTGAATAGGTTATCTAAAGGAATTCTTACTTTTCAGCTGATCATGAAGCACCTTTTATTTGATTCATAGATGACTCAATCAGCAGGTACCTCAGATAAACACCTAACAGAAAAAACTTGAGGGTAGGGACACCAAAAATGGAAATAGAATTTTGGACTTAAATTTGGGATAATGCATTATTGATGTTGATTTCTATTCAATGTATTCCCTGGCAACCTCGGTCATTGTTGATAAAAAAAAACTTTGCATTCTTCTCTTTTCTATCAAACAAGAGCTTGGGTTCTGGTTAATTTGCCATTTTGGGCTCCTTAATATTTCAGAAAAGGAAAGCTTAAAGGTGACATGATTCCATAGACATTTGATTATTATTTCAAGACTATAATAAATGTAATTTTCTCTCGCATTGATTTTATCTTTACAAATGCTTCAATATTTTATCTGGATTAGAAATCAAAATAGCAGAATAAATAGTCAATAATAATGATATCCAATAATAAAAACAATTATGATAGCACGAATTTTTTAAAAGAGAACGATGGCACGAATAAACCACAAACGAATGCTTAATACTATCTTTCTCTCTTAGTGTTAGAACATTTATAACTAATTTACACCTATTAAAAAGTTGATCAATATTAATAACATTAAATTTGTTTATAATT
>JAMLFT010005124.1:0-18138 GCA_026544285.1 Pachyrhizus erosus | reverse complement strand
TATATATAAACTTAGTAGAAAATAGGATCATTACATAAGGAGTGGAGAAATAAGATGTTTTTTGCTCTATCATTTCTTTCTTCTCCTTGTTTAAATGAAAAAATTCCCAAACCCTTACCTTTTCCATACAAGCTACAAACTTTCACTCCAAATTTTGGAAGAGGAGAAGCTTAACAACAAATAAAACTATGAAGGATTTTTCCAACCATTTATAGTCATTTTTGCTTGATTAAATGGTGGTTGAGCCTCCAAAATTATTGTTGAGATGTTGTATGCACCATTGTTATTGAGATAAATTTATGTTTACATATAAACATAAATGTATGTTGCTGGTTGGGTTTTGTAAATTCAAATCTAAGATCACTCAACTCATTAATGACAATTTTGTAAAAATGATAAGCCTAATCTAAAACTTAAAAATTAAAATTTAATCACTAAACTAATTAGTTAATAAGTCTAGGTTTAATGTAATTAAATAGAATGAATTAGGGCTTAATAAAATTAACAGTTAAAATTTAATCACTAAACTAATTAGTTAATGAGTCTAGGTTTAATTTAATTAAATAAAATGAATTAGGGCTTAATAAAATTAACAATTAAAATTTAAAACTAAGCTAGTTTTTATCACCCTAAATTTTTGGTAATTAGAAAATACAAATACAAACATAAATAATATAGTGGATGCCTAATAAATTAATAAAATAAAATAGTTTCCAACATTTCTTTTGGAAAATCTTAGGTTAATAAAACAATTCAAATAATGATAATGATAATGATGATAATAATAATATCCTAAATTGGTGTCAAGTATCCTCTTCAAATAGTGGGTCATGAACCCATTGTTTCTCGATGGACTAGATTGTAACACCCTCAATTTATTAAATTAAAAATTTTATTAATTAGAGTTAATTAATATCATTGCTTAATATCTATATATGAAGAATTAATTGCCTAATTAGTAATAAATGCAAATTATGCTTAGAAAAATAAAATTAGAATAGTTTAGTGATAAACAAAGTCTCATAAAAGTTTAGAGAAGAAAAGTTTAGAATTAGTAAATTAATTAAGATTAAGTTGTTAATGTTAACCTTAGTCAACTCATGAAAGACAAAATAGTAATTAATATTTTATTAAAAAAATTTAATTTAATTAGTTTTGACTATGTTTAAATTAATTTTAATAAACTAAATACTTACTTAGAGTGCCTAGAAACTATAGAATTTAAGAAGTTAAACTAACTTAAAGTCTAATCCTAATTAAGGGCTAACCAAAGAGTCAAACTTAAGACTAAGCAAGATCAAAGATCTAGAATGGGACCCCGTAAAAGGGGCCACTTAAGGGGCCCTAATCAGCTCCTCTCTTTGATACCGCCACCCCCCTCACTCTCTCTCACGTTAGTGTTTTTGTTGTTGCTGCCTCTCAAGGCTACCCCAACCAAAGACACCCTTACCACTTCTTCTTCTCACGCCTCTACCCATAGTTTCTCCACGGGATATCCTCAACCCCACACGAACTTCACACCACTGCTAGGAGTGTTGGACCAGTTGTTGGAGCCAATAGTAGGATGGTAAGGAGCACACCAACTTCCTCTTCCCAGCTGCAACAAATTTCGTCAACTCCCACCTAGGTAAGGAGGCATCTCTCTAACCATCTTTAGTCATTTTTCTTGCTTGATTCTTAAAGGGAAAAGTTCCCTTTAACTAACTATGTGGATGATGTTTTTTGTTGCTCATAAAAATTGTTTTAAAATAGTTATACTTGTTGATTTTGGTGCGTGCTTATCTTGTTCTGTTATACAGTTTTTATTTCGTTTTATTGCTTATATTTATTGTGGAAGAATGTATATTATTTTGTTGTGGTTTATGGCTTGTTACATTCTATGTTGGAGGCTTGAAAATAGGCTTTAAATGTGTGAAAAACTGGCCGGTAGCTCTCTGTTTTGCCAACGAAAAAAATAGAGGCTTGAACATTAATTAAATCGTATTTTTGTGAGGTACAATGGCTGGACGAGTTGTGTGGATAATCATGGTGTGGTTAGCTGTATTTTGAAGCATTAAAACTCTTAGAAAATGGTGGGCAACCTAATGAGATAAATTGGACACAATTTGAAATAAACTCCTCTGTTTTAAATGTTTTTTTGGCCACTGAAAAATAATTTATTTGAACAATGGAAATATTTTTTATTTAATTTTGATTTAAATTGAGAAACAACCTATACTTTTAAGAAAACAATACTATTTTTATAAGCTAAAACAATAAATTTTAAACTGTATTTATTGAGAAATTGTTTTATAAGAAATTTGTTTATTTTAATATAAAATTAAGTTATTTGAATAATAGAAAAATTTTCATTCAATTTAAATTTAAACCGAGAGAATACAGACATTTTTAAAAATACAATAATATTTTTATAAGTTAAGATAATAAATTGTAAACTGCAAATATTGAGAACTTATTTTGATAATAAATTTGGTTATTTTGATAAAAAAATTAAGTTAATTGAACAATGCAAAAATTTTCTTTTAATTTGGATTTAAATTGAGAGAGAACGAACGTTTTCAAGAAAATAATATCGTTTGTATAAGTTGAAGTAAAAGATTTTAAACTACGCTTATTGAGAGCCTATTTTGGTAAGAGATACGGTTATTTGATAGAACATTAAGTTTTTAGAGTAATGAAAAAATTTCATTGAATTTTGATTTAAATTGAGAGAATGAACGACTTTAAGAAATGGTACGATGTGTGAAAAATGTGTAACGATAGAATTTTTGAAAAATGCAAAAATACCCTTAAATGTTCACATAAAATTGAAACAATAGTCAATTTTTGTTTCCATAAGTATAAGAAACCTTCTTATAAAACTTTAACATGTTCCTTCTTTGATTGAATTAGTTATAAATATTTGTTTAATGCATTTATATTTTTACGCGAGAATTTAATGTAAATTCTAGGAAATAAGTTTACAAATGATAATATACAATGAGTAAGGAAGGAGTAAATAATAATCATTTAATTATATTAATTGAACAGAATTAAACGTGTCAGTAGTACGAATTCCAAATAATTTAATTTTGATAAATCAATAAAAGTGCTATGAAAAATAAATTTTGAAAACTAAACAACCCTTTATTAAAAAGGGTTAAAACTCAGGATATTTGAGAAGCCACACAAAGTGAATGTTAAATTAAAATCTTGAGTTGTCCTGTGAAAATCCTTATATACAATTTAAATTAGATAATCCATAAGAGGTATAAAAGTTAATTAAGATAGAGAACTCTTGATAAGTTGTCAAATGATTTTGTGTGCTTAAATTGATTGTTACAGAATGTAGACCGTCATCATAAATGATAGCACTTTGAATATAATGATAGATAACTTGTTGTTGTAATACCTTAGACTAATCATTTTTTTATATGAGCATTGTAAAATTTCTTTTGAAAAATCTTATCGTAAACAGTAACACTCCACTTATTTAATTATTATTCTGGTGACAATTATGTTATGAATGCATTGATGAATATATTCTAATCATGACTAAGTTGTAAGTTTTACTTATATTGTTAATGATTTATGATGCTTATGCTATGCTTAACTATTTTTCAACTTAAATTCAAACACTAGATACATATATAGAATTGAATTTTTTTCATAGCTCTTGTTGAACCGAAAGGAGAACTTTTATATATATATATTGATGTTTTCTAGACATAAAGATAAAATGTATATACGTCTATGCATGCACATATTTATATGCTTAAATTATTTTTTTTTAAACTATTTTCTACATTGCTTAGCTTAGTAGAAACGCTTGAATATCTTACTATACATTGGATGTTTTTAATTTGATCTAATCCAGTATTTCAATTAATTAACTTAAAATAGAATTGAATTTTGAGATGTTACATATAGCATACAAATAACATCAAATGATGTCCAACTGAAGTCTAAATTCTTTAATTTAGATTTTAAAAAATTCAAAAGTATTTTAGTAAATACAATGATTTCTTTACTTCCTTTATATAGTCAAAACTTAAGAGCCAAACATTCAATATGGAGATATGTGTTATAAAATTTAGAAAGAGATTCTTCACCAAAAAAGTCAATCCACCAGCCTATAAACTCTTCCATGATAGCATGTTGACTTCTTAAAAAAATTGATTTTTTATTATGAAAATTACTCAATTGAATCTTCTATGTTAAAATTGTCTCAATATTTATTTTCTTAATAAATACTGAAATTCCATTTAAGTGAAGGGAAAAGTTAATTTCCCATTTAATTTTATTTGTCTAAAATTCATAATAGTCTTCATTTTTGCTCCTATAAATTAGTCTTATGCAACACTACACCAATCACATTAAGATTTTTCTCTCTCAAACACAAACACTTAGATACAATAATGGCCAAAACCTAACATTGTTTTTGCTCTTAGTGAACTCCATCACTTTATTTGTTCAAGAAGTTGAAACTTCCCTACACGTTCCTCAACATAGCCCAAGTGCAACTCCACCATACTATCACCACCATGAGCATGATCACCACCACCAGAAACATGGGCACCACCACCACCAGAAACATGGACACCACCACCACCTTCATTCCTCGACTCATGCTCCTACTCCTTTGATAAAGACACCAGTGCACCCTTCTACCTAGAGTTGGGTATAAGGGCAACTCACTCGTTTAAGTCTGTACCTATTTAAGTCTACATTTGTTTAAGTCTGTCCATTTAACTCGCAATTTAAATAGGTTCTAATTTTTAGGATCCACACCCGTCTTGCGTAACCCACGAGTAAACCAATAAGCCCGCATCCTGCAATAAAAAATATAATATTTAATTTTAAATTAAATATAAAATAACTAGAATTTAATAGATAATTTCTTTGCAAATTCAAAAGAGATGACTGGAAAGCGCGAGGGGAGAAAATGGATTGGGGGAGTTATTCTATTTTGATTCCCAACATGCAAAAGTACAAAACCAATTAACATAGAAATTAGAGTGAGTTGGATGGAAGCTGATGATCTTTGAGGCCGAAGGCAGCTAGAGTGGAAGTTGGCGTGGGAACAATAGGAGCTCCAACTCGCTGAATAAGCCACCACAACCTAGGAAAAAGAATAAGCAATAAGAGAAGGATGTGGAGAATTTTTTCGAAGGTGAATCAGCAGAGTAAGATGCAACCAAGCATGAAGTAGCAAGTGTTATAGATCTGGTAGAACTTCTTCATCCTCTACTTTCGAGAGAGCTTCATTGGATTCGCAAGATGGGATTTGTAGATTATTACTATTTTCTATCATCTCTTGAAAATATTAAAATAATTTTTTTTCTATAATTTCTAATTGAAGAGGTTTTTTTTTCCTTTTATAAATAATACAAGCAAATAAATGTTAGCAAATTTTATTAAAATGAAAATGTTCATACCGTTAAATGTAAAAATATCAATTATCATTAAATATTTTTTTCTTAAAACTATAAATTTAAATATAGAACAACCAGGTACAAATATCTATTATGTTTAAATATTTTTCATCCAGAAAAGCAATCAAAAGAATTTACAGTTATTTGAGTATAACAAATTAATCAATTAATTTAATTTCGGAAAAAGAAATATTGATAATTTGGATTCCTAAAAATATTCAATAAAACAATATTTCAAAACTGTTACACTCTCAATTTTATTAAGTTAGAAATTTCACTAATTTGAGTTAATTAATATTTCTATTTAATATCTATCCATAAAATAATTAGTTATTTAATTAAAAATAAATACAAATTATGTCTAGAAAAAAAAACTAGAATAGTTAGAATAGTTTAATAATAAACAATGTCTCATAAAAATTTAGAATTTTTTTTTAAAATTAGTGAATTAATAAAGATTAAGTTGTTAATGTTAACTTTAGTTAACTTATTAATGACAAAATGATAATTAATATTTTACTAAAAAAATAATTTATTTAATTTGAACTAAATTTAAATTAATTTTAATAAACTAAATGGTTACTTAGAATATCTAGAAACCGTAGAATTTAATTAATTACACTAACTTAAAATCTAATCCTAATTAAGGGCTAATTAAGAAAGTCAAACCTAAGATTAAGTGTAACATCCTCAATTTTTAGATAATAGGAAATTCAATAAATTGAAATAATTGATATTTTTATTTAAAAATCATCTAAGAAATAATATTTAATCAAAATTAAAATAAATAAAATATAAACAAAGAAATAAATATTTAAAGTGATTTAATGATGTTTTAACCTTAGTACGAAAAATAAAAGGGAGAAAAATAGGAAAAAAATTTGAAAAAAATAAAAAATAAATGAAAAATGCTGGAGTTGACTAGAGTCAACTCATTAATGACATTTTTGTAAATATTAGGTAATCAAGAAAAAATAGATTAAGCCTAAACTAGAGTTAATTAAGATAATGTACCAAATTAGTTATTTCAAGATAAGCCTCCCTTAAGCTTGGCTAACCACTTAGAGGCTTGATTAAAGACCTTAATCACTTAATTAGACTGATATGAGTCCTATAAAAGGACCCACAATGCAGTTGGACTCTCATCCTCTCCCTTGTGTCGTCAAGCTTTTTTCTTCTCCTTGCAACAAATTTTTTTGTTGCTTGGCAGCCACCATACTCACCTCTCAACCCTTTTACCTCTCCTCTTGAAGTAAGTGAACCTCCTAAGCCTTTCCAGTTTGTGTGGCAGCCACGCAAAGGGGAGAAGTGTGGCTGGTTGCTATTGGAACAACACCTACAACCCACCAAGTCTATATAGAAAATTTCTTGAGTCTTCACCTAGGTAAGGAGGAGTTATCCTAACCTATTATAGTCTATTTTCATCTATTATATGAAGAGAATGAAGCCCTTAAATTATTGCTTGGTTGGCTAATTTTTAAATGATGATTTTCAGATATGGCAGTACACCAAATGACTGAAATGTTGGATGTTATTTTATGTTTTTGTAATGTTATGTTGAGTATAAATGTGGGAGGCTTGTAAAATATTTTATGATGATTGTGTGGTTGGAAACTGTTTATTTGATTGTGTAAAATGTGATACAACTATTTGTTTCTTTAGTTGAAATATCATTATTTTACAATGAAAAATAGAGTTTGTAGAGTGACTGAAACTTTAAACATTTATTTAGAATGAGATAATGTTTGGACTAGACTTAAATAATTTTTTTTAGGACTCTTAACATGTTGGTAATCACTGGTAAAAATTTCATAAGATTTGGATTAAGGAATAATAATATAAAAATAAGTTTATGAATGTGATTTTACAAAATTGAGAATTTGTTACAACAAGAGGGGGAAATTCAAAATTAAATTTTATGGCTGGGTTAGTTATGTGAAAAATTACCATGGTTGGTTGAGAGTATCATGATTTGAGTACTAGACAAGATATGTACACCCAATCGTCACTTAAAAGCAAATAATGATAAGTATACGTTATGTAAAACCTCTATGACTTAAGGGTGAAGAGACATTGTGGCCCAAAAATAGGACTATTAGTAAGATAAATAGGACACAACGATGAGGATGAAAGTGAATAAGTGTGTTTATATATGTGATTGTGCAACTCAGTTTGGATGGAGGATTCACTCCTTACATTCCCATTTTTTTTTTAATATCAATGTCGAGATTCTACAAGCCGATCTTTTGTCTGACAATGCATCCCATTAAGGAGTAGTGGGTCCATGACCCACTATAAGAGGAGGATCCAAGGGAGGAGATGATGTGCAACTCACAAGATTGATATATACATGTGTATATATGACAAGATTTACTACTACTAACTAGGATATTGTGTATGAATGGACTAAGTCATTCTTTTATATATGAGCATTGTAAATCTTCTGTTTGAAAAACTTTATTCTTTTTGCACCCCTGACATGTATATTACCACTCCAATATTTTTATTACTTTTAGTGACTATGAATAAAATACACTAATGTTGGCAAGAATTTATCTAATGGATCTCTTATGTGTGTAAAACATTTTTAAATGAAACATAATAAAACATTTTTGAATAAAACATAATAAACTCAATAAAGGATAATTAATTTTAAAAAGCGAAGTTAATTTGAGATGTCCAATTTAGTTAGTTTCATAGTTTTCTTTTTAATTAAAAATATAGTTGAAATTAAGGTTCATACTAAGCAAGATCAAAGACCTAGAATGGGATCCTATGACCAATTTAATTTTTTGGACCCTACTTTGTTTGCTCCGCCAACCTCTATCCATTGCAACAGTTTCATTTTTTTATTTATGTTGCTTGCTCCTTTGCTCTCTCCTTCACGCCCAAGTCTCATTCCTTCCTCCTTTTAGTTACATTTAGCTACAAATACCTAACTTAATAACCATGAGAAAAGTTAAATAATCAATCACAAAACTTGTTGTGCATCAAATTTTTTCACACAAAAAAAAAAAAATCATTTTAAGAAATTATTACGATTTTAATTAAATTATTAAAATAATTAAATTCTTCAAAATGTATCAAACATCATTAAATTTTTAAGAGACAAAAATTAAGATGTTATAATTTTTCTTTTAAAAAAATAAAATTGCTAAAAACAAATAGATTAAACACTTTCATTGATGAATAATTGGTGATTGTTTCTTCCTGCATTCTAAAAATTTCATTCTACACCTCTTTCGTTACCTAATTCAAAATTTATAAAAGGTGTCCTTTTATCATTAGGGAAAGATTAACTACGAAGGAAAGTTTTAATTTCCAAAATACCTAATTTGAAATATACACGGACGTACGATGAGATTTTTGAGATGAAAAATGAAACAATCATAATTGTTCAAAATCTAATGAAAAAACTAATAATAATGAGAGAAAGCCCAACTTTGGGCCCTAATAATCCAGGCCCTATAATCATTTTTTAAAATGAAAAAAAAGGGAAAAATATTCCAGCCATTGCGAGGGAGATGAAGAACTGGTGGTGGGAGTGACAGCAACGCCATATGATATCCACATTGCGTATTGCTTAACGCTTTTTATGACCTTCCAATTCTAACTCTTTCTCTTCTCTCTGAACTTCAACGACCGTTTCATGGACTCTCTTTCTCTATCCCTCACTCAACGCAACAAAACACTATGGGTTTCGGTTTCGGGCTAAATCCCAGACTCAGATATTGTGTGCCTCTTCACACTCCTCATTCCTTCCCCAATTCACCTCTCTGCCTTTCTCCATCTTCTGGTCACACTTCTCTCTTCTTTCCTTTTACAGTTTAATCACCAATCATATCATCTTATTATTATCTTTATTATTATTATTATGATGATTGACACAGTTTATTCGTTACAAACAATCATTTATTTTTATCTAAAAAAAGAAAAAATAATGTATGCACTTAGTATAAAGATTTTATTTTATATTTATATATATATATATATATATATAAAGTCTAGCTGAGTTGGTTAATCATGCGTGAGTTGTTGTAAATAATTGTTTTTGATTTCTAAAAGTGTAATGAGTTTTTAATTATCATTCAGTTATAAATCATAAATCGTCATCTATAATAATTTGTTGATTCCTATAATAATTATCTAAAAAGTCCTAACAGTTAGAATGACAATGCATGTAAATTAATCTTAGAAAGTAAGACTTAACAACTGTTATGGTATATTCATAATTTTTAACAAAAAAAAAAATTAACATGTGCCTTACTTCAGTAATGTGTTTCGGTTTCCTTTCTATTGTTTTGAATTTTGGGTAAAATATGGTGCAGCTGGAGTCAAGGAAACTTGTTTCAACTCCACAAGGTTATCTTTGCCCTCGACATTTCATGAGGAAGAATCTTTGCAAAAGGATTTTGGAAGGGTTTTTGCATTTTCGTCATCAGCCTTGGAAACCTTGGAAAATGATTCATTAGGAAGAGAAGCCCAGGTTCAACATAATCCTTTATGACAAGCCTTGCGATTTTCCTATTTGACAGTAACACTTCATCTGGCATTATTATATTGGGATTTGACTCCTTAGGGTGTATTTATTCTTGATTTGAATTTAAGTATTTGATAACTTAACTCACTTTAAATTAACGTTGCATTTATCCTTACCATTTTCACTTTGGAAGTGTCAAGTCCATTATATTGAAAGCTAAATAAAGGTCTTATAAGATGTTAATTTCTCAGGTAAACAAAGGGAAGAGGTCATTGAGTAGTGTACATGAAATGTTTGATAATACCCAAATTCCTTTTGGAGAGGTATCTACTGTTTCTAAGAAGTTTGAGTCATTCAGGGCACAGCATTTTCGTTTGTTAATGGAGAACCTAGGTGTTTTAGAAGAAACTTTTGCTGATTCTGAAGCACTGAGGTTGGAAAAGGCTATTATATTGCAACTAGAAAAGCTTGGTGCTCTCGAGTTATTCAATGTTTGTCTATCAAGATCACTTGGAACCTCACTTGTGTCCGAGTATGCCGATACAGTGGATGAGTACAAGGGCAAAGTTGTTATTCAGTCTAGCAAGAAAAAGGAAAATAAGAGAAGAAAGAGAGAATGTTTTACCACAGCAGTTTCGTCCCACTCATTGACTTTAAAAGATAATCATGAAGATCTATTGGGTTTCTCAGCTTCAGTTGTGAAAAGAACATCAAATACTAAAAATAAAAGAATAATGGTTGCTAAAAGGGAGGCAGAGATGTCAAAAGGTGTAAAGGTTAGTAGTGTATTATCTAGGCGTAGAGGGATTTTCTACTGCAATTGTACATTATGTAAACATTGAAATTCTGTTCTACTATAGGTGCTAGCAGAGTTAGAGAAAATTAAGACAGCTATAGAAGAGGATACCAAGCGAGTAGCAAGCTTGAGTAGCTGGGCAGAAGCATCTGGAATTGATGAGAAGGTTCTACAGCAGCTATTGCATCATGGCTATTATTGTCGAGACGAGCTCATTCGGAGTACTCGTTCCTTAGTGGCATACCTAGCACGAAAGTACAGGGGTATGGGAATAGCTTTGGATGATTTACTTCAGGTTTGTTCCAAATGCCATTGTGCATGATTTTGTATGTAATTTATTATTGTTATTTATGAGGACAAGTTTCTATTTGTCTTTTTCCTATTTGTGCACTCACCATATATAGTTGCAGATATCTCAAGAACCTGAGTTTCCTGATTAAGAGTTGATGTTTAATAGAGCTAACAACGAACAACTTATGAGATTTTAAAATCACAGTAAATCATTCAAGATATATGCATGTGTGTACTTGAGGGAGGGAGGGTGAGATGGATATTGAATTGATTGTATCAGTTCATTGAAGGAAAGGTCATGCAGAGAACCATACTGCAAATTAAACTTTTCCCTTCATGAAGTTTTCATCCAAATCAATTCCAGTGCACCTACAATTTTTGCCCTCTAAATTTAGAAACGATTATTACGTGACCTTTAATTATTTTTTTCCTTTCATAATAAAGAACTCAGATCTTACCATGATGCATTGAAATTTATAGTCTCAACTAGATAAAACATACCCATGCGCAAGATTGTGTTCTGTAGATAAACTGTAAATAGAAAATTATTAGCAGGAAAAAAAAGGCACTAAGACTGACTTTTTAGTGAAGAAAATGATAATGGGCACGGCAAATGACTTCTCCATCTGTTTTAACTATAATATTAATTGCAGTGTTCCCGGAATCTTCAAGGAGTACAAGGGTTCTAAAACATGAGACAATGAGACTGTTGTTTTCTTCTTTCTTCTTTCTTCATTCTTTTATTTAATTTTTTGGAAGGGGGAGGGGTGGAGGAGGTTATAATATAATATTTTAAACTTGGTTCAACGTAGGTGATTAGAAAGATAATTGTGAGGGGATGTGTAATTTGGCAATATATATGTCAGCATAGTATCAGAAAGAGATAAACATGAAAAGCCAAGCCACAGGAGGATCTTAAAGAAGCAGTTATTTGACAGATTTAGAATATAGACCCAAAATTTTATAGGATTTAAGTCCTCTCCGTCTTAAAGGTCATGCTACACATGGTGATTGTAATGATTTTTTTGGCTGTTAGTTTTATGGCTTAGGGTCAATGTCACATGCTTTGCTTTTTTGTTTTATGATTTGTTATTGAAAGTTGTAACGTGCTTCCATCATTGATACTTTTATCAAAGTTTTTGCGAAGTTGACTGAAAGTAGAAATGTAGAATTAAAATGTAACTGTCAACACCTGCATAAATCCTATTTCAGTTAACTATCAACACCTGTATGAGTCCTATTTGGATTAGCTTCTCATTGACGCATATGTATTTTCTTCACTTCTCTTAGGCAGGATATGTAGGTGTTCTTCAAGGAGCTGAAAGATTTGACAGTACAAGGGGCTACAAATTCTCAACCTATGTGCAGTACTGGATAAGGAAATCAATTTCAAGAATTGTGGCACGATATGCTCGAGGAATCGTAATTCCTGTATGTTCCTCTTTTGCTTAGGAGATTGTTTCTAGCATCCAAGACAACCTAAAATTTGATCCCCGTGTATCTTCATTATTCTTTTTAGTGGTCATTGAACAGGGCAATAAATCAGATTCAGAAAGCTCGAAAAACCATGAGAAGTACAAACAAGAAATGCCCAGATGATTATGAAATCGCAAAGATGACAGGTCTTTCACTGGATAAAATCAAATCAGCTAGCAATTGTCTGAGAATAGTTGCTTCAATTGATCAGAAGGTGGGGGACTGCCTTGGTGTAGAATATATGGTAAGACTATGATTCTCCCAGTCTTTGCCTCTCTTACTCACCGCTCAAAAGTTTTTATTGCATGTTGTGATTTGAATAGTGGTTTTTTGTTTTTAACCATCATTATCTGTCATTGAAGAAGAAACAAAGGTACAAAGCCTTGTAAACAGTGGTGGATCCAGGAGACCGAGTCAGTGGGGGCATTCTATTTTAAAAAAATTGAATAAAAAAATAGGCATTTAAATAAAATGTTTAAATAAAAATAATAAATGCATCATATAACTGAAAAATTGACGACTGGAAGTTCAATATATAAAATTAGGGAGACAAAATATAAAAGTTTTAGATATTTACATGTAGTATTCTCGAAATAAGGGAATGCATTTGCAGACCACATCTCTATATAGCTCAGCCACTAGGAGTGTGCGAAAGACATCTGCCATTAGAAAAAGGAAAAGAAAATGAAAATAAATTACTTGCTTTGTTCATTACATCAATAAACTCCTAAAATGAGACCCTCGGTCAAATAATAGAAAAGGAATGCTATCTTGTGAGCATCCTATGTCCGTGAGAACTACGTTTTCTTTCCTGTTATTTTGTTTTTTGCCGGGGGATTTTGTTGATCATGTATGTTGGTGTGTTCACGTTTTGAGAATCTTTTGCTAAATCAAGGTGGAACTGCTGTTATTGCTATTTGAGATATGTATGTATTTTCTAATTTCTAGTACCAACGTTACCTCATTTGTTTTATTTAATACCCATTGACAGTCATAAAGCATACAACATTCTTATTGGGGAAGCTGGGTACAAAATTTCCATCTTTCTGTATGCAACCAATTATATGATTTGGTAACTTTAACCTATGTAGGAATACTATATTTACATGAACAATTATCTTATAATCTTATATCAGGTGAAAACTGTTGTGGTATTAATGACGCAGGAACTTATACCCGATGCCACAATTGAGAGTCCTGAAGATGCTGTCATGAAGCAACATATGAGAAAAGATGTACATGATCTCCTGAAAGGCTTGAACTCAAGGGAAAGGCAAATATTAACCTTACGCTTTGGCCTTAATGATAACCAGCCTAGGTCTCTTCAGGATATAGGGACACTTTTCAAAGTTAGCAAAGAGAGGATAAGGAAGATAGAGAAAAAAGCTCTAACAAAGTTAAGGAATGAAGCAACCACCTCAAAGTTACATTATTATTTGGATCTGTAGTATATGTTGGCTTCTGGTAAGCCAAAATAGCATCTTGGTTTCATCTGGCTATGAAGAATGTGTACAAACTCTTGGTCCAGAATTGGTTGATGCAATATGTAGTGAAGTTTCTTTAACGGTTGCCATCCTTTGACTATGTTTCTCCTACCTGGAAAAGCATAACCAGTTGTTACTTGTGCAGCATTTCACCACACAAACATGTTGAGTACATAGAAGGCCTCAAACTCTGTAATGTTAATGATCCCTTTTATGGCCAACCATGAAATTATGTGATGATACATATATGTGCTTCTTCTTGATGTGGCCTTGGTTCGAATGATGTTGCTGCCTAAAAAATAGTTTTGAGACTGGTTTAAGGCTTCCAACACTTACTATGTGTTATTTGGAAAAAGATGTGGATTCTTACAAGATTTGTGCTAGTCTATTATGTATATTCAAAATACATGTCATATCATGGTATATTTGTAATAAATTTTTGCATTTTTTGTTTTTTTGCATATTTATCTTCTATTTTATTTAAGTCCTGCTTCATGTCACTTCAAAATAAGCCTGATATACGGATTGCACTAGTTTTTATATATATTATAAATATAATGAATGAATTAAAAATAATCTATTATTAATCTGTAGGATCTATTTATAAAAATCATATAATTCATTCATTAATTTTTTTAAAATATCAATTTGATCCTTAAAAATTAATACTTCTTTTGTTCTTGATAATTTTTTTTATCTTTTAAAGTTATTATTTTTTGTTTTAATCACTGCTTTTAAGTAAAATGATGTTGTAACATAATAATTTATTATATCATCACAGAATTTTTTTGATAAAACAATCATGTGTAATTTTTTTTTTAATAAATTGTATTTTTAAATTTTTATTTATTCAAAACAGTTAATAACATTAAATTAATTAATGTATGATTTAAAAATATAATTTGACAAAAAAATTATATATAATTATTTATCATACTCATTGATGATATAATAAATTACTAAATTATTAAAATTATTGTTATAATATCATATAAAAAATAAAATAAACTAAAATTAAAAAATTATTTGATACTAAAAACTAAAAATAAAAATAAAAATTAAAGAACCAAAATAAAATAAAAAATTATAAATGACCAAAAATAAATATTATATTTTTAGAAATCAAATTGATATTTAAACCCTAATTTTTTTATGGAAGAATAATATTCTCTTCCATTTACAAAATTATTTTTATAAATTAAATAATATTTATAATTTTTAACATAGTATCTCACTGTCCCTATCTCATGTCTCTCCTTTCTCTCTCTTATCCCCTCTCTCTTTTATGAAGTATAATGCAAATTTAATAACCTTTTTAGTCATCAACTGATTTACTTCAATTATATTATCTAAAAATATCATAGGAGACTTTAATCTCTAACGGTGAAGGAATTACAAGGCTAGGGTGGTAGTTCTGCTTGTTTGCCAAACTATAATTCAATTTTTTTAAAAATAATTAGACCAAATGTAAAAACATATATAATTTACTATTGTTAAAGTGTTTGGGTAATTGTCTATATGCAGCTAAAGGTTGTCCAAGCGTTTCAAAATAAACTAAAAAGACACACATTTCCAAAATTCATCAATACAAAAAATAAAAATAAAAAAATACCATCATTAAGCTGGATATAAATAAGGCTAAAAGATCCCCAAACAGTTTATCAAGATACAATGTAACTACAAAAAGATAATCAAAGTAGAAAACAATTGAACATGATGCAAAGTTGGACTTCTGTGCGTATAAACCCTTAACATATTTAACACTTGAGTTTTAACTAATGAACATCAATCACCTTTAGACCCTCCAGAACAATTAAATTTATAGTATGTGCCCACACCTAATATGAAAATACTTTCCATTAGCTACTAATTCTTATATAAATGCTGGATTTTTCTTCAATATCCTCACCATTGTGTCATTGTAAGACACATTATCCAAAGTAACGTCGAATTTTTTTTTTTATTGGTATCCCCCACTTCATTAACAAATTCAATAACTTAGAAAAATTAGCAATAGTATGAGGTGGGTTGAAATGAAAGAAAGCTAACATTTTTTTAACTCCCAACTTTTAGTAATATAGTGTGTAGTCAACACCATATACTAGTTAGTAGTGATTGATTAGTACAGATAAAAAATTAAATAGTTTTTTTTCATGAAAAGACTGTAACTAGAATAATTTGAGGCTTACTTTTTCTCTCCTATGCAACTTTAGAACGCTTATTTGAAAATATTTTTCGACATTGTTTTAGCATGTAGGTTAAAAACATAGTGCAAATCCTTAATTCCTCCATGTTCAAGTATAAAAAGAAGATAGTCATGTTTGATGCTTATCTTAGAAATCTTCCTCATAGACTTTTCTTAATTTAGTGGCAGATTAGAAGATATCTCCCTCTTACATTACATTTATTCACATGAAGTTTTATTTTTAAAGTCCCACCACCTCCCAAAATAAGGATAAAGTTCTATAAAGTAATTTTCAATAGTTATAAATGAAAATAGAAATAAAAGTTTAAATGTTTCTTAATAAATTACATTAATAATTAACTTTCATATTTATTAAAATGCTCAACTTGATGATTTATCTGAATATTAGATTTGAGAGATTAATAACTTACATTTAAAATTATCGATTGATAAACCAATATAAGGAGCCACCTGTTAAAAGTTTTGTGTTGTGATTATATATATATTTTTATTCTATTATTTTTTATTTTTTTTATCATGTAAAAGAATAAAATTTCATTTACATTGTATGATAGATGAAATCAATTATGAACATACCATAAAATGTAATGTAAAGTAGAGAAAAATGTATAATAGTACATTGCTCATTTGATGAAGAGATACAATATTATATAATAAATATAAGAATTAAAAATGGAGATTAAAAATTAAGATTTAAAGAATAATTTAAAATAAAAAAATAAGATTTTAAAAAATAACAAAAATATGAGTGTAAAATTAGAATTTTAAAGAGTATATCCTTTATTACTTAAAATAATATATATGAATGAAAATTTTTTCCACCAAAACTGAAAACTCATTTTAGTAAACTCCTATACATTAAAAGAGTCCAAATGAATTAAAAAGGAAAGTAATTAATATAATTTTAATTATTATTTATGTATAAATAATAAACATAGAAAAATAATAATAAATAATTTAATATTTATTAAAATGTATTGTAATATAATATAATTAAAAATTTCACATATATTAAAAATAAAAATAATAGTATAATATAATATATTTAATTTTTAATATAAAATTAAAATCATATTCATGAATTATAATGTAGTATCTATTAAAAATGGATTTCAATATATTAAAAATTTGCACGTATATTAAAAATGGATTATAATATTATCAATGTAGTTTTCTCATGGATTATAATATATCTTTTATTAACAGGTTTTAAAAAATATTATTACATAAAAAATTATTAAAAACACAAATTAATCTTTATAATTAATTTATTTATAGTTATAATTTCTATTTCATCTCTAAATTAATTATTTATTTTAAAATTTAAAATAATTTACATAATTACAGTTTTAGAAAATAAAATTTATGTTATAATTATTAGTAACCGTAAATTAAATTTGAATTTAAACCTATTATGAAAATATATTTAAAAAATTAATAACACATCAAATTTAATTCTTCAAATTAATATTCTTATTTCAATTAATAACAAGATTAATATTTTATATTAAATTGTTGTGAATGAATAAAAATTAAATTTAAACATCAGATAATTTATTCACATAAATAAAATATTTAATAATTTAATCAGATCTATACATCGTCCCAAAAACAATTTATATCAATTCACCTGGAATTGATAATAATAGATGCAACTTATGAATATATAATTCATTTAGTATATTAAATTATAATATTCAGAACCTAAAATTCATTATTTTATAAAAAATATCTAATCAAATTGCAGGTAAATATATGACATTAATTTATAATAAAAAATAATCTTAATATTGTATATGTCAAATATCTTATGTAGGTCATTCAAGATAAATATTTTATGTAAATTTATTCTAACTGCACACAATTCTAATGTCACTTCTTTATTTGTCACTTTATCTTTAACTGCTTACTATCAGTTAAAATCAAAACTATGAATTTATTTCCTTAGTTTCAACGTATTTTGCGAACAATAAAAAGTAAAATTACTTTTT
>JAMLFT010005123.1:0-18139 GCA_026544285.1 Pachyrhizus erosus | reverse complement strand
CAGACCTGCTCCTAGTGTTGATGATTCTGAGGAAGAAGACCCTTCAGAGGATCCAGCAGATAGTGCTTAGATTTTATATGTTTTCTATAGTAGGATAAACTAACTGTTGTAAGAAATAAAAACCTCTGTTATGTTTTGGAAACTGTTGTAAGACTAAAGGTGAAAACTTATGTGTGATAATTATGTAAGTCTTTTGTTTGAAAAGGGTTTAGCCCTTAATAATAATCTACGTGAAAATTTTAGTCGTTACACAAAACACATGATCAACTGGTTCTAGTAGTTTCTTATGTAGGATTAATCTGAACACTCTAATGGATCCTCTTCCTTGGATGTCTCCTTTTCCCTTTCTGAGTTGTTGGCTTCATTAGTAACAGGGGCGGTTCGAGAATTTGGATTTGTTGAAGGTTGGGAGTGTCTAGGAGCAATTGGAGTGTCTGGTGGGATATCCACATATCGAGGTGGTAAGGTTTGAGTCATTATGACGGGTAGATCGATATGAGAAAATTGTCCGTGTGGAATAATCTTCAGAGATAAAAAGGAAAATCTTACATAACCTGTGAAAGTGTCATCTTCTAAAAGAAGGTCAAGAGTTCAACTTCCTTCTAAGGGTATGATGGTTAGGCGAAAGAGGGGAAAAAAACCCGTGTGTCGTCTAAAAAGAAAGGAGATGTAGGAGTAGGTTATCTATCCTTTTCATACATGTAACACCCCTTTTTATTACTTTTTAGGGTAACAGGTTTAATTAAAAGGGTAAAAAAAAATTCATTTCGTCTGTTCACACCCTTTTAAAAACGTTTCAATTGATCTTTCGCTCAAGCGAGCTAGTCACACTCAAGCGAGGCTGCGATGCTCTGTGTTTAAGTGCATTCTCGCCTAGGCGAGAATACTCTCGCTCAAGCGAGAATTGCAGAAAATTTGTCTTTTCATTTTTTGCATATCTAGCCTAGGCGAAAACCTCCCTCACTCAAGCGAAAATTAACCCTAAGGCACTCAAGGGGTTAAGGTATTTTCGCTTAGGCTAAACATACCTCGCTTAAGCAAAATTTGACCCAATGGCATTAAAGGGTTTAAGGCATTTTTGCTCAGGCAAAACATGTCTCGCTTAAGCGAAAATTGACCCAAAGGCACCCAGTGTAATTTCAGAAGTCTCACTCAGGTGAGAATATTTCGCTCTGGCGAGAGTTGCAAAGAAAAATTCTTGTTTCTTTTTGCATATCTCGCTCAGGCGAAAATTTCTGGCTTGGGCAAAAATTTTCCTCAACCTGGAATTAAATAACAGTACAGATTGGCCTGGTTCAAAATTTTCTAGGGAAAAGTCTCAACCTGGAATTAAATAACAATACAGATTGGCCTGGTTCAAAATTTCTCTTCAAAATTTTCATGTCATGGTAAGCCTTGACACGTTCCTTGTAAAGTTTAAAGGATTGGTAAGCATTAAGCCTCATTTCTTCAAGTTCATAGAGCTGCATTTTCCATTTTTCTCCAAAAGCTTTAAGATCAAAATTTAAAAGCTTCAATTCCCAATATGCTTTATGTTCCAATTCCACTAGAAGGCGACATGCTTTACCATAGACCAGTTGAAAAGGAGAGAGATGTAGGAGTTTTATATGCAGTTCGATAAGCCCATAAAGCTTCATCAAGCTTTCTTGACCAATCTTTCCTGGAAGAGGCAACTATTTTCTCTAGAATTCTCTTAATTTCTCTGTTAGAGACCTCCGCTTGACCATTGGTTTGAGGATTGTAGGCTTTTGCTACTTTATGTCGAACCCCATAATGTTCTAGAACCTTTTGGAGCTAAACATTACAAAAATGGGAACCTCCATCACTAATTAGGACTCTAGGAGTACCAAATCTACAGAAAATATTTCTCTTGAGGAATCTTATCACTGTTTTAGCATCAACCTTTTGAATTGAGATTACTTTAACCAATATAGACACATACTCAACTGCCAATAAAATATATTCATTTGATAAAGAAAATGGCAGTGGTCCTATGAAGTCTATTCCCCAACAATCAAAGACTTCAACCTCTTGACTATTTTGCAATCGCATTTCATGTCTTCTAGAGATACTTTCAATTCTTTGATAGCAGTCACAATTTCGACTATACCCATATGCATCCTTAAACAGTGTAGGCCAATTAAATCCAGATTGAAGGACTTTAGCAGTAGTCATTTCTCCATTAAAATGACCTTCATATGATGAATTATGACAATGCCATAGAATATTCTTAGCCTCCTCTCTTATGACACATCTCCGCAGTAGGTTATCTGTACCAATTTTGAACAGATGAGGATCATCCCACACATAAGGATTTGCATCCTTGAAGAATTTTTTCTTTTGATGCCATTCAAAATCTTCAGTAATAACTCCAGTAGCTTTAACATTGGCCATATCTGCGAACCATAGCCTCTCTTGAATTGCTAAGAGTTTTTCGTTTGGAAACTCATCTGACACCTCTGATTCAAGTGTAGTCACCTCGTCATTTGTAAGTTTGGATAGATGGTCTGCCACATCGTTTTCACATCCTTTCTTGTCTTTTATTTATAAATCAAATTTCTGCAACTATAGTATCCATCTTATTAGCCTTAGCTTAGAATCTGATTTAGTTAACAAATATTTAATTGCAATGTGGTCAGTGAAAACAATTACTTTGGACCCAATCAAATAAGGTCTAAATTTCTCAACTGCATACACTATAGCAAGTAACTCCTTTTCGGTAGTGGTATAATTGCTTTGAGTTTCAGTTAGGACTTTACTTGCATAGTGTATCACACGAAAAACTTTTCCTTTTCTTTGTCCTAACACTGCCCCTAATGCATAGTCACTTGCATCACACATCAGTTCAAAATTATATTGTCAGTTCGGAGCAGTACTTATAGGTGCATAAATGAGTTTTTCTTTTAATTTTTCAAAGGCAATCAAATAGTCTTCATCAAACTTAAATGGAGTATCCTTATAGAGCAGGTTGCACAATGGCTTTGCAACTTTTGAGAAATCCTTGATGAATCTTCTATAAAAGCCAGCATGTCGAAGAAAGCTTCTAATCCCTTTGATGTTGATTGGTGGAGGTAGCTTTTCAATGACCTCAACTTTTGCTTTGTCCACTTCAATTCCTTTGCAAGATATCTTGTGGCCTAAAACAATGCCTTCAGTCACCACGAAGTGACATTCCTCCCAGTTGAGTACAAGATTTGTCTCCACACACCGCTTCACTACAGTGTCTAAATTTTCCAAGCAAGAATTAAAGGTAGATCCAAACATTGAGAAATCATCCATGAACACTTCAATGCATTTCTCTATCAAGTTTGCAAAAATAGCAAACATACATCTTTGGAAAGTAGCTGGAGCATTACACAACCCAAATGGTATTTTTCTATAAGCAAAAACACTAAAAGGGCAATTAAAAATAGTCTTCTCTTGATCTTCAAGATCTACTACAATTTGGTTATAGCCTGAATAACCATCCAGAAAATAGTAATATGTTTTTCCTGCCAACCTTTCCAGCATCTGATCCATAAAAGGCAATAGGAAATGATCTTTTCTTGTGGCTTGGTTTAATTTTCTATAATCAATACACATCCTCCAACCTGTAACAGTTCTTATGGGTATCAACACATTCTTTTCATTATGAATGACAGTCATGCCACCCTTCTTCAAAACCACTTGCACAAGATTAACCCAAGCATTGTCTAAAATATGATAAATCATCCCTACTTCCAAGAGCTTTTGAACTTCTTTCTTCACAACCTCCTTCATGGTCCAATTCAAACACCTTTGAGATTAAGTTATAGGTATGAAGTCTTGCTCCATATGAATTTTGTGCATGCAGTAGGATGGACTTATACCCTTCAAGTCAGATAAGGTCAACCCTATGGCTTCTTCATTGGCTTTTAGCACTCTCACCACTTTTTCTTCTTCATCTACTGTCAAATAATTGCTAAGAATTACTGGTTTTTCACCATTCTCTACAAGGAAAACATATTTAAGATAAGGTGGTAGCTACTTTAACTCCAGTTTTTGAGGCGGGGAAGTATATTCTTTAATCAATTCCTCCCTTTGAATAACATTTTGTGACACTTCTTTGGCCTTGTCTAAATCTTTCAAGCAATCTTTTACTTCTTTTTCTTCCCACTCATCGATGTCTTCTATGCTATCAACAACAGCTTTCATCAACGACTTAGTAGTAGAAACTTTTCTCTGTGTTTCCCAACAGATTTCATTAATTACATCCAGTCTAAAGCACTCTTTTCTGTTACCTGGATGTCTCATGGCTTCAAAAACATTAAAACTTACCTCCTCGTTTTGCACACAAACTTTTAATTCACCTTTATCAACCTCAATTATGACTTTCGCCGTCATAAATGGCCTCCCAAGGATTAAAGGGACCTCAGCATCCTCCTCTATGTCCTTAACAACAAAGTCGACTGGAAATAGAAATTTATCCACTTTCACTAAGAGATCTTCAACTACTCTATATGGATATTTTATAGATCTGTTAGCTAGCTGCAAAGTCATGCTTGTAGGTGTCACTTCTACATCTCCAATTTTCTTCAGCATGGATAAAGTCATGAGATTGATATTAGCTCCAAGATCTAGTAATGCCTTTTGAACTGTGAGATTGCCTATGGTAACAAGCAAAGTGAAACTCCCTAGGTCTCTAGATTTTTATGGCAAGGAATTTTGAATTATGGCAGTGCATCCAGCCTCTAGTTGTATTGTTTCTTACTCATTGAACTTCCTTTTCGTAGTTAATAATTCCTTCATGAACTTTGCATAGGTAGGCATTTTTTCCAACGCTTTAGTGAATGGAATGTTGATTTGCAAACTTTTAATCTTGCAAATTATTGTTCCTTATCTTTCCTTAATGAGGTATGTGGATAAGGTACATTCCTTATGGGAGAACCCCTCACTTGATTTTTACCCTGGTTATTTTTCTTCTTTTTATCGTCAGTATGTACATCTTTTTCTTTATTTTCTTCTTCCTCCCCCTCACGCTCTATTTTTTCTTTCTCATTCTCTTTTTCATTAATCATCTCCTCTTCAAACGCTAATTGATCTCCAATCCCTACACCCACCACTTTACCGCTTCTAGTGGTAATTTCCTTGCAATGCTCCTTGGGTTAGATGGTCCAACCACTTGTTTCCACCTATAGCCTTGAGTTGGATTATTCCTCCAACCTTGAATTATATCACTTGGATAGTTAGATAAGAAGTCGCCTTGCCTTACTTGATTGCTCACGTAATGAATTTCTTCGTTTGGTGGATTATTTTGATAAGAACAATGACCATTTGGATGATCACCTCCACAGAAATCACATCTCATAGTTGGAGTCTGACTTTGGGAAGAGTGCACAACATGTAATTGTTGAGGAAATTTAGACATTTGCTTAGTTAATGCTTCAATCTATTGTGTCAGAATTTTGTTCTGAGCTAAAATTACATATGTAGTATTGAGATCAAGCATTCCTTTCCTTTGAGCAGTTTGTCTATCATGTTGAGCTTGACAATTTGTTGAGGCTAAGGCATCAATAATTCTTGTAGCTTGCTCTGCATCAACAACCATCATTGTCCCTCCTGCTGCTACATCTAATATCATCTTAGTATCAGGTCTCAAACCATTGTGAAAAATGTTTAGTTGGGCAATGTCTTCAAATCCATGGTTAAGACATCTCTTAAGCATTAATTTGAATCTTTCCCAGGCTTCACAAAAAGGTTCATCTGGCCCTTGCCTAAATGTAGAAATGTCAGATTTTGCCTTGATGTAACGGGAGAGTGGAAAAAAATCTATGCAGGAACCTCTCCTCTACCTCACTCCAACTGGGGAAACAAACACAAATAAACTGATTCGACATTACCTTCTTCAAAACCCATAGTCCCTACTAATTCATAGAATGTGGACAAATGAGTGTATGGATCTTCATGATCCATCCCTATGAATTGATGGGTGTTGATTAAACTAAGAAAAGTTGGCTTCATCTCTAATGATTTGATGGTAGAAGGTATTCCTATGCTGAAAAAATGTCTTGATCCTTGCTACATAGCATAGTCTCCAAGTGTTCTCCTAGGTGGATTTGTCTTTCATCAACCATATTTTTCTCTTGTTGATTTTCTTGAATCTGTGTGATGGGAGTGTTGGAAGATTCTCCTTCTACTTACTCTTGCTTTTTCTTTTCTTTGCAATTCTTTCGAGCTGTCCTCTCAATTTTGGAGTCAAATTCCAATTGATCTTTAGAAACTTGTCCTCTTAAAAACATAAATCAAAGACAACTCAAGTAAGTTTTAACACAAGATAAAAATAATAATCATTTGAGCCACAAACTAACCAAAAAGACAACAAAATATTCACAATACTTAATGAGTTATACTTCAAAAATTTTAAAGAAAATTTGTTCCCCAGCAACGACACCAAAAACTTGTTGATTCCTTTACTTCGGCAAGTGCACTGAATCAACTATAGTATAATACTTTCAAAGTACGAATGTCGTACCCACGAGAAACATTTTCAATTAAAATTTTCTGTTGTAACACTCACTGAGTATATAAAATGAATAATACTTTTGTTCATGCTAGATTGATGTTATCAAAAATAACTTTACACCCGAAAGCATATAATAATACAGGAACTTGGTTTGAAATTTTAGTTACAGGGATTGAGATTGAACTTACTCTATCTCACTCTTTTGTATTTTGTGTTGATAACGACATATAATACTCATAGTACTGGTTCTTGATACCACATCTTAAATCATTCACACTGATTTCTCAAGCATGAAATTCTTAAAAAACTTTCCTAAACACTAATTCCTCAGTTATGTAGCAAATTAACCAGGATTAAGTTCAGATGTTATGAGGCAATCGATATGTTGAAATCTATTCCTAGCATTACAAAATATCAAGTATTTTCGTTTAGATTTGATTCTTACACATACTTTCCAATTAAATCTAAGAATCAAAATCACGAGTCTATTCATTTGATAGAATCCAATAGTAAGCATAAAACAAAAATACCAAGAACAAGTAGAAATAAAGAACTATATGTAACTATCATCATAATACATTTGAGTTCAAGTAGATTACATTCAATCCCAAAAGAAGGAAGTTAGTTACTCATGGTAGCCTTCATTTCTACAAGGTAGATTTCACAATAAGAGATGCTCCCAACTTCCTCCTGGGTTTTGGCCCCCTTTATCCTTTCACCCCTTCTTTCTATCTCCTCTTTTTTTTTTTTTAACTCTCTCTGCAATTGGGTTAATGAATTCTCGCTTAAGCTAGATAGTTTCGCTCAAGTGAACCATGTACTTAACTTTGAAACAAGGTTATCTCGCTCAAGCAAGCCATACCTAGCTTAAGTGAGATTCCTGCTGAAAAATACCCACTCTCAGGATCATTCTAGCTTAAGCAAAATATTTTAGCTTGAGCGAGCTGACGACTACAGCTTTTTCTATCTGTAGACAATTCTAGCTTAAGCAAGATCTGGTTTCGCTTGAGCGAGCTCTAGCTTGAACTTTTCAGCATCAAAGTCTCCTTTTTGTCTATCTTCTTGTGCTTCTATCCATGCATCTTCAATTCTTTCTTTAGTCGCTCCTTAGTTACCTGAAATTCATACAACATTAGGATTAAATGTCTCCATTTGTTTCCATACTCAAAAATATATGTTTGGATTTAATAATTCTCAAATTAAGGAGTAATTACTAATTTTGAAAACAATTAAGAACAAAAGACACCAATTTTCTCATGTAAATGTACTGAATGTTGACACTTATCAATAATAAAAAATCACAATAATCAATGGCATAAATTAGGCTCATTTAACTAGGCAGGAGCAAAATGGTCAATTTGCTCTTTTCTTTCCACAATTCTTTCTTTATCTTTAAATTTGTGAAAAAGAAGTAGATATAGGAAGGATTGGGTTTCTATTAGTCTTGGTTTATAAATTTTACTGAAAAAGAGATATTTTTCAGGAATTTTCTTAAGAACGGTATTTTGGTCATTTTATAAAAATATGATTTTCTAGGGTTTCTCCTCATAATTCTACTTAAAATACATTATATAGGTTCCTAGTATATTCAAACTATTTTTTGAGTTCAGGTAGTCAAAATAGAAATAAAAATTAATTTTTATAAAGTAAGGGCATTTTCATCATTTTATCAAAATTTGTCATTTATGGATTTTTCCCTTACCATTTCAACTTATAAATTTTTATCATGATACCTTTTAATGCCAAAGGTTTTAGGTTATTTTTCCTGAAATTAAAATGACTCAAAATGATGAAATTCTCACTTTTATACCTTAGGGGTATTTTTGTCATTTTGAAAATAATAATATATTCTTAGATATTTTTAAGTTTCTAAAGTGGTGAAAATATTCTAGGTTTGTTCCTAAACAGGTTTTGATAATCTCTTCCTAATTTATTGATCAAAACAGAGTTAAGTTTTAACTTTTCTTTCTTAGGAGCATTTTTGGTATTTTTAGAAAATAAATTAATTTTATTAAAAATTTTGCAAAATTTTTCTTTCCTGCCTATGCACAAAGAGAGAACCATCACATATTCCCATTTCCAGATTTTATTGAACAAAGATAACAGAGAAATAAGATAAAACAATTTGAGGGTATTTTAGTAATTGTCTTGCATTATGGGTAAAATGGTAAATTGGTCATCTTCCTCACTTCTCCTTCTTCCTCTAGTTTTGGCTCAAACCAGAAGTTTCAATTCCTCATAGACTTAAATTTGTTCACCAAAATTAATCCTATACCTTTAGTATTTGCTTGGTATATTTATCCTTGGGGTAAAAGTAGTGAAATTTCAAATTTTCACCTCTAAGGAATCGAGTTTTTGTTCATAGCGGTCAAGGAGTTTTTAAAAATTCAATTTCATGGTTTTTGGATTTATCTTGACTAATTAAGAACACAATAATGAAATAAACAAGTAGTATTACTATAGAAAATTCAAAAAATCGAAGACTCCTCCAACCTTTTTAACATTCTCCAATGAAGCTCATGGCAGCGCTTCGGTGACATTGTTATTCCTCAATTCCTTGAGTAATTCTTTGAATTTTTGGAAATCGTTCTTTACGATTGCGAAGCTAATGAGACTAAAACGAGACAATGGGAGTTAAGATTCAAGGAGTATCTCGAAGGGGAAATCACGTTTCTTCCTTCTTTGATTTCGAGATGAGCTTGGTATTTATAGACCCTTTCTTTGACCTTTCTTCACTTTGAAGCATGCTTCAGGTCGTAGGTAAGTTAGCTAGGGATCATAGGGTATGGGCAGCGTGGGTTAGGCAGAAACTGCGAAGTTGTAGAAAGTACCTCGAGGTTGAAGGAGGTGATTCACCTCTTTCATGACGATTTTGTGTTTTTTGAAAACGTTAAGTACTTTTAATTTGTAAGAAATAATAGTGATGGGCCTAGCAGTCAAATGGCAACCCTTGATTACCAAAATCCTCTTCAACCCTTACGTCCCTTCCTTTGAACCCGCCCTAAGCCTTTATCTCTCTTCACGTTTTATTTTTCGTTTTAACCCAACGCTTGTATTACTTATACTTATTATTTTGTTTAAATGCTATCCTACGTGGGTAGCTCAATTGGTGAAGCATTTCCCATTCTCTTAGGGTCAGGGTTCAATCCTTGCTCCGCCTTTTCTAAGCCTTCTTCACCTTTTATTTTTATTTTTATTTTCTTTTCTTTACTTTATATTTTCTATTTTCTTCAAATTTTCTGTTTTATATTTTTAAATTCTTTCAAAAATCCTAAAAACTTAATTATATTTTCTTCTATTGATTTCTATTTTCTTTTCTTAATTATTTATTTTATTTAATAAAAATTTATTTATTTTATCTAAAAAATGTTTATTTTATTTTATTTAACTCTTAAAAAATTTATTTTTAATTCCTGAAATTTATATTCTAATTCTTTTCTAATTTTTCTCCTTTTTATTCTTCTCTCCCTTATTTTTATCTTACTAAAAATTTTAAGAATTATTTTTTTATTAAAAATAAATTTTATATTTCTATTTTTAAATGTTAAGTTCTTCTTTCTCTCTCACCCTAACAATATTCATCAATTGATATTTTCCTTTCAGAAATTAAATTCCTAAATCTTTAAGTAAACAAAACTATAAATGATGAGAGAATTAATTCTAGGAATATATATAAATTATATCAAAAATTTGGGATGTTACACCTCCTAGAATCCCATCACACCCTAGAAGGAGATGACAAAATAATTCCAACCAACCCTCTACCTCCACTCTCACTGGCACCAAACCTTCCCCGAGGAAAGAATCCTCTGAAGAAGAAGATCCATCTAAGAAATCTGGTGAAGAATAGGAGTCTTAAATTCCAGTTTCTATCATGTATAAATTACAAAACTTTTTATGTGAATTGATGTAAATTAATGAATGAAAGTTAATCTTCAACTGCTTATCTAATTTTAAGAATAAAGCTCAAAATAAATGAGTAAGAACTTTAGATCGTTACATTTTTGTTATGGAGTAGAGCTTGTGGCCTTGAGCCTAAATTGTGATGTTGAAGGCTTGAAAGTTTGAGGCCATAAACCTTGTGTGGCATAATGGCCCATTGGTGATGAGATTGTTTGTGAAGACAAATTGTATGCTTGTGAAAGTGATCGTGCTAGTAACAATTACTAAGGTTCAATCATGGTGGAGTAATGAAGGTAGTAATTGGTTACTATGTAGAGAGATGTGTGAGACGAATTTATGAATAGAGAGTACATGAGTTGACTAATAGGGTACTTGAGAAATGTATGTGTGTCGTAAAGTCCTAAGGAGTATTATGAGGTACCAAGTTATGATAACCCAAAGGATTGAGGGACTCAAACTACCAACTTGGTGTGAAAATTAGTTAACATTATTTCTTTATATGTGAAAAAGTTCTTTTAATGGGTAAAAGTTTTATTTGCCTATGTAAACTAAATTTATGTAAATTTGTAATATCCTAAAAAAATAATCCCAATAAGTATTAGTTAATAATGTAATTACAATGCTAAAACTAATTAAATTTTTATGAGATCAACTTTTAATAATAGTTAATTAATTATTTTAGTATAGTGTTATTTGTAACTATTTAATTAATTGACTTGCATATATTAATTTATCTTTCTTAATTCTTAGTTGTAACTAAATTCCTTAATAGATAAAAAAAATTATTTGAACAATAAAAATTTATTTAATTATACAAGTGATACATTAGGTATCAAGTTTTATCACATAAAATAAAATTTCGTTTGTTTAAATTTCAATTTTTAAAACTAATTGAAACTTTAATCATAATGTGTAACAATTTCACAATGTAAAATTACACAGTGTAAACTAAACCTGATATACCTAATTTCCCTAATGTCTTACACCTAAGCACATGCATCAATCTAAAACACTCCACTAACACCTAACTACCAATGAGCAACACCACTCCTCCACCCACTTCCTTTACTCCAAAACCTCTATATGAACACATAATTTTCTTTCTTACTTATTCATGCATTACTCCTTTCATTTTTTCATGGTTTCAATCAGCTAAAAGGAGGGAGAGCTCCAGGTTTCTCCATCAAGTTGAGAGCTTGAAGAGACAAGGAGAAGAAAGTGGTTGCATGTAAACTCTTGGAGTCCACCACATCCACCATCACCCTTCCCTCTCTCAATTTCTTCATCTTTTTTCCTCTTGTGAAAGCTCAAAATAACGAAGGAAATTTCTCTCTGTGGACTCAATCACAATTTTCTTTGGGGATTCAACCGTGGAATTACATGGATATCTCTATTACTTTAATTTTCAAAATGCATGTTGTTTGATAATGTTGAAAAATCTGTTTGTTGATGATTTCTTGTATTGGCTGGCTGTTAAGGTTTGCATGTGATGTTTTTCTTCATATTTTTTAATATTTTCTTCTTTTAAAGTGCACTAAATTCAAGGGGGACTTTCTCCAATTTTTATTAAGTTTTTATTCAAATATTTTACCATTTAATTTCAAACCACAAGTAAGTGATGTATTTTCGTCTTCATGTGTTAGTCTGAACACTAAGCACAACTTTGCATTTTTACAAAGATCTAATAGTTGGATTTTCATGAACTAAAGTTTAAATGATACTAGACACAAAAATCTACAGTTTTTATTTTTGAATCATTACGAGATAAAATACGAATCAAGCAAATCGTACACATGCAAAAGGTTGTTCTGTTTTTGTTTTGATCACTACTAGTTGCTAGTATTTTGAAAATATGTATTAACATTCTAATATTTTCCAAAATGTGATTACAAATCCTTAAACTAGACAATCTAAGATTTCCAACCATGTATAAAAAGTAAGTTTTGAGTTTCATTTGCTAATTTTAAAAGTAGCTACAAAAGAAAGTAGGTGTATATTGAAAAAAAAATTTGAACAGGAAAGAGAGATCCAAAGAAAAATTTATTGCAATTAGTAGGAAAAATTTATGAGAAAAGTTTTACCTTTTTGAAAAGATAATTGTGTTAGCTTTAACATGAAAACAATCAACTCAATTTAGTTTTGTGAAAGCTTAGAAAAGTGAATTTCTTTAAACTAAGGTCAGATTTAGCTTAAAACTAACCTTACTGTTCTTCTTAAATTTGTAAGTATTTTTGTAGACGTTTTTTAGACAAATGGGATACATATGTAGAAAATAGACTAAATGAGCTTCATTTCATAAAAAATTTGTACAATTTAAAATGATTTGATAACAACAATTTAAGCTCACATTTTGTCCTATTTTCTTAGAAATTAAATTGTATTAAATAAAGTTTCTATATGTGTTTTAATTAAATTGTGAAATAAGATATTCCATATGTTTGTAATCTAAGAGTTAACACCTAAGCTACTAAAGGGAAAGCTAGAGGAGTTAGAGGCAAAGGCTAAGGTACTTGGGGTAGAGGTTGAGGGACCTGAGGTAGAGGCTAAGGTACCTGAGGTAGAAGTTGATGTACTAGAGGCAGAGGTTGAGATGCCAGAGGTAGCTCTTATTGCAGGAGGAGTAGGTGGGTTAATTTAGAGTAAGGAGGATGAAGACTTAGAGGAATATTTCAATGAGATCACCTCCTAGGGGATTTGCTAGTGGGATCTTCCAACTTCCTTGACTCGTTGACCTTGATGAGGTTTCCCCAACCTCTTTGAATTTGAACCTATCTAGGACTAGAACACATTATTGAACTAGAATGCCAATAATCTAAGAGCAACCTTCCTAACCGAGAATACAAAATCCATTCACATAAAAATATTGAGGCAACAAGAAAAAAGTAGAATAATTGCAAAATTCATTTTTGAACAAAATAGGACGAAGTAAAATGTCGTTAGTAGAAAGAGAACGATTACAAGATATGGAGTCAAACTCATTAGCCCTACAATAGAAATTGGGAATGCTAGTTTTGACCTGTGAAATCAAATTTGGAACAAGAAGTAATTAGATATAAGTGCCACAAACAACAGGGTTTGATAAGCCTTGGTAATCACCACAAGAATTTAGAGTAATTCTTTATAAGACCAATGGTTCCAACAAAAACCCTAGTAGAGTAATTCTCACTCAATGTTTATGGCAAAAATCTGTTTGTCACTTCTAAGTTCCCAAATGTTTAATACAAATTGAGTTCTTGAGTTTAACTCATTTGGAAGTAAATATAAGGAAAAATAAAAACTTTGTATCACCAATAAACTAATTTGCCTTAGTGGTTTAATGTAGGCAATCTAAACTAAAGGTGTGAGGTTCAATACTAGTTGTGTGCAGTTTATTGTTGTGTTTTCTTTATATGTGCAATTTAACAGAATAGTTAAATACTAAGTCTTAGTCTAATAATTGGGTCTGCACTCTCCTCTTAATCCAAACAAGTTATGTACATGATCAACCTAGTCTACAATACATGTTGGGCCTCCAACAGATAGGCTACCTTATATTGCAATGCTTCTTAAGCCTTCTTAAGTTTTCCTCTAGTCATGGGCCCACCTAAGCCTTGAATGGGATCTTGGGCTTGAGTTTGAGCATTTTGGTCATGGGGTTAGACCTTGATATCATTCCCTCTTTCTTAAAAAGCATTTGCCCTCAAATCCAAAAAATCATCACCTACATCAAAAAGAGATAAATCTAACTCATTGAAAGTAGCACTTACACCATACTTACTTAGCAAATCAATTTTTTATGCATTATCATTTATGCCAACACTTTAAAAGGTTCATCCCCTCTTAGCATAATCTTGGACTTCCTTTGTGAAGGAAACCTCTCCTTCCTAAAATGCACCCATACCTAGCCTCTCGATTTGAATGTTACCTTTTTCCTTCCTTTATTGGCCTGTTTAGCATATCCCTCCACTTTCTTCTCAATTTGGGCCTTAACCTTCTTATGAAATTCCCTGACTTAATCAGCTTTTTCTTTCCCAAATTTATCTTTAAATTAATAAATGTTAGGTAAAGGAAATAAATCTAAAGGAGTCAAAGGATTAAAACCATAAACAATTTCAAAAGGTGAGAATTGAGTAGTACTATGTACAACTGTATTATAGGAAAATTCAACATGTGGCAAACACTCTTCCCAAGTTTTAAGGTTTTCTTAATAATAGTTATAAGAAGAGTAGAAAGAGTTCTATTTACCACTTCTATTTGTCCATTAATTTGGGGATGACACGTAGTTAAAAACAATAGTTTAGTGTCCATTTTGCCTCACAATGCCCTCCAAAAATGACTAAGAAATTTAGAATCTTTATTACTTACAATGCTACTAGGCAAACCATGAAACCTTACAACCTTCTTAAAGAACAAATTAGCAACATGGCAAACATCATCCACCTACTTGCATGGTATGAAATGAGTCATCTTAGAAAACCTGTCAACCACCACAAAAATTAAGTCCTTTCCTCCTCTAGACCGAGGTAAACTTAGCACAAAATCCATGGAAATGTCAAATCCAAGGATGTTCAAGAATAGGCAATGGAGTATACAAATCATGCAACATGACTTCAGATTTAGCTTTCTTGCAAACAAGACACTTATCACAATACTTATGCATATCATGTTTCATGTCAGGCCAATAGAAATGCTCATGCAAGATGTTATATGTCTTTTGCACTCCAAAGTGCCCCCATTAAGCTACCTTCATGTGCCTCTCTAACAAGAAATTCCCTAAAATACCCATCAAATGCAACATGAGAACATGAATGATATTTATGAGAAAAATCAGCACCATGCTCACTCAATTCCTTAATGCAGTAAAAATAAAGAAACTTAGTTTCAAAAGTAGACAATAATGCATACCTGTATGAAAGGGCATCAACAACCACATTACTCTTACCTTTCTTATGCTGGATCACATAGGGAAATTTTTCAAGAAATTCCACCCATTTGGCATGCCTCTTATTCAACTTCCCCTATCCATTTAAATATTTCAAAGACTCATGATCACGGTGAATAACAAAATCCTTGGGCAAGAGATAGTGCTGCCATGTTTGCAATGCCCTAACTAAGGCATACAACTCCTTATCATATGTAGGATAGTTAAGAACAACCTTGTTTAGTTTCTCACTAAAATATCCAATGGGATGCCCCTCTTGCATCAACATAGCCCCTATGCTTACCCTAGATGCATTAAATTCAAGCTCAAAAGATTTAGCAAAATTAGGCAAAGAGAGAATAGGAGCATTTATGAGTTTTTCTTTAAAATCATTAAAAGCTAGTTTTTTTTTTCACCACATGTAGAAACAATATTTTTCTTAACTAACTCATTAAGAGGTGCAACTATATTACTGAAATCTTTCACAAACCTCCTATAGAAACTAGCAAAACCATGAAAACTCCTTACTTCACTCAAATTCTTTGGACTTTGACACTCTTGAATTGCCTTTATTTTCTCTAGATTGACATGCACCCCACTGGAATTAACCACAAATCCCATAAAAATAACATTATCTTTGTAGAATATACATTTTCTCAAACTAACGTGCAATCTTTCTTTCTAAAGCACAAGCAGAACAAATTTCAAATGAACAAGATATTCAGCCAAACTTTTACTATATATAAGAATATCATCAAAATATACAACCACAAATTGCCCTAGAAATTCTCTTAAAACATGATTCATCAACCTCATGAGTGTATTAGGTACATTTGTCAAACCAAAACGCATTATTTTCCACTCATACAAGCCATATTTAGTTTTAAATGCAATTTTCTACTCACCCCCTTCTCTAATCCTAATCTGATTATATTCACTCCTAAGATCAATTTTAGAGAAGAAACAAGAACCATAAAACTCATCAAGAAGATCATCTAACATGGGAATTGGATATTTGTACTTAATAGTGATATTATTGATAGCTTTGCAGTTTAAGCACATCCTCCAACTTCCATTTTTCTTTGTAACCAAAATGATTGGAACAACACATGGACTCAATCTCTCTTCCACCCACCCTTTAGTCATCAACCCAACAATCTATTTTTGAATCTCTTGGGCCTCCAATCGATTAGTTCTATAGGCTGGTTTATTAGGCAACATAACTCCTAAAACCAAATCAATTTGATGCTCAATTCCTCTTAATGATGGAAGCCTTGGTGGTATCTCTTTTGGAAAGACATCTTGGAATTCCTACAAAATAACTTTAACTCCACTGAGAAGTTCAAGGTCAGTACTCAATGCAGTAATTTCTTTGTTATAAAGAATGTACATTGATTTTCTTGCCAGAAATGCTCGACTCACCTCTCGATTTTTTACAAACAAAGATTATTTTCTCTCTTTTTTTCACTATTTTTTTATTTCTTTGCTTCTTTGTCTTCCTCTCTATGCTCTGTGTGTAACAACCTAACTTTCTACTAGATTTATATATATATATATATAAAAATCTAACGGGACCTTACGTAACCTTTATGGGGGAGACATCATATCAGATCATGTGAAGATTATAAAAGAGAAATGAAAATATTAAATCCGAAAACTTTAAAAGGGAGCCACTCCGGCAGTAGTCCGCACTGGGGGCTAAAGGAAAGGGGAGAACAAAAATTAAAACAAAGCGATTAAAAGGGAGCCACTCCGGCGGTAGTCCGCACTGGGGGCTAAAGGAAAGGGGAGAACAGAAAATTAGAAAGAGATGTTTATAAAAGAGAAAAGGCTTACAAAAAATATCAGAGCTTCTCTCTCTCTTTCTCTCTCTAAGATATTGGGTAAGTAAAAGGGTACCTCACAACATGGTCGAGGCCTCCTTTTATAATTGAAAATTTTACTATTTCTACAGTACCTAATACATGACCGGTTCTGTAGGTACAGTGCAGGTAAAAACCCTTATTCGTCCCTTAAAGAAATTCCGTCACAATCATCTCCATTTCTGAACATGTCATTGGAAGATGTTGTTGAGGATGAGGGAGAGGCAACTTCTGCTTCTTCTTCTTGAAGGAGTGCCAAGATTTGTTTGAGGTTTTTGGCGAAGCTTTCCTTTGTTTGGGAAGATGCTAGCGCCGCTGTGATTTGAGCCCTCTGACACAAGAACTGGGAGGTTTCTGGGTCTGCAAGCTTAAGATACTTGAGATTGGATGTGAACCAGGTCCTAACATGATCTGGGCTGGCATGGGACGCATCAAATGAAGTCCACCATTTTACAAAGGAGTTCCGTTGTAGGATGGGCAGGCTTGTATGATCTTCCTGGTGACCATATCTGTACTTCCATGAGAATACCCATGCAAGTGAGAATGTTGAAAAGAACATTAAGTCCACCGGGAGCTTTAATTGTAAAGAATCAATCTTCGTTGTAAAAAGTTTGAATCCTTCATCCACTGGGGAAGGAAGAATTTCGGAAATTGGACCAAAAAGATCCCACCATTGGAAAAACCAATTTGAAAAATCATATTTGGTGTTTTTCTTAAAATAAATTAACCAGGAATGCTGGTTAGTTTTATTTTGGTACCAGAAAACTCTTGACCAAGCATCAACATAATCCTAGTAATTATATCCAACAGGATCAAAATGCTGAGAAAATTTCTTGGCTTGATTAAGATTTTTTCCAAATTGTATAGGTTTCAAAACCTTTAAAATTTGAAATGTTGAATGGGTGAATAAGGACGGATCCTTATCATTTTTGTAATGTTTTATAGAAACAGAGTCAGAATCGACCAAAATGAATTCATAAAACATTCTTGTTT
>JAMLFT010005122.1:0-18140 GCA_026544285.1 Pachyrhizus erosus | reverse complement strand
AATATTTTTTACATTTGTCATCTAATCAAATATTATTATATACATTAATTTTATGATCTTAAAAAAACGTACTGAAAATTATTTTAAATTAATTCACAATACAATTTATTTTATATAAATTGTGAATAGAATGTAAATAAAAAATATTAATAATGTATCATAATTATTAATATATTTTTAGTTCAATTTATTTATTTTTGTTAAAAACTGTTATTAATTATTTAATTAGTATTATAAACTTATTAGTTAACAAAATGTTTAACCCAAGAGTACGTCGAGAATAGGTTGACACCATCCCATCGAAACTAAGTCCATGTTTAGTTTTGCATTATATTTTTTAGAATCATGTTGAAACAATAACTAATGTGATTTTAGATAAATTTCATATATCTAGTTTTATATTGTAGAATTGAATTTTTTTTTAGAATTGATTCTAAATTAAAATAATTTTATTACATTAGATAAAAAAATTAAACTAAATTTTAAAACTAACTTGTTTTTATAATAAAAATATCAATAATAAAATCATTCAAACATAATCACACTACTTAAAAATTAATTTTAATCAAAATCATTTTTCCATTCAAAATCAATTTCATCAATATTCATCCAAACATATCAGTATTACTTATGTGTCTTTTATAAGGAAAATTTTTAAATGTGTTTCAAAAACCATACATGCACTTACGTTGTAACAAATCCAACTAGTGCAATATGATGTTGCATCATAAAATACAAAGTAAAAAAATGTTGATGTCAATTTGGGTTTAGCTTTTTGTGGGAAATAATATTGTTTTTGTCGCAAGTTAGGGTGGAAACCTTATTAAGTCACTCATTGTAGGAAATAACTTTATAATTGTTAGATCTTTTTCTTTTTTTAATTGGTGGTTGGGATTATTCTTTATTTTTCTTTTATTCTTCTCTTTTTTATTTCTCTTTTTCGTGTTTAATCCTTTCTTCCCATAATCGTAGACCATCATACATCGTTCCACCGTAAGAACCCTACCACCACGACAATGGCGAACTTGAATAACTTCACCACTGTGTTAGAGACCAAAAGCGAGTAACAAATGTCAGGGTAGGATGATGATACCTATTGTGGGAACCCTACCACCATAGAAGACCAAAAACAAGCAATAGATATTGGAAGAGGTTGATGAGACGATGACGCTTCGAACCATCGCACCCCACCTTTCCTTGCTTAACCTAAACCTGCAAAAAAAAAAAAAAAAAAAAAAAAAACCATTAACACAACTCTACACAGGTTTTGAGGAGTGAACACAATTTTTCAGAGATAGTGGTTGCAATAGAAGTGTCGTCATTGTAAGGGGATTGTGGTGAAGGTGTTGTCAACAGTGACTAGTGTCATTGTTGGTTGGCATTTGCGACGATATGGTATTGCATGATTTCACTCTGAGAGAAAAAGGCAAGGTTAAGTTAGGAAAGACAACATAAAAGAAAGAAAACAACCAAGAATAGAAATTCTAATTATCCATTTAAAAATTAATAGATTCAATAGTGGAAAATTAACTTCCTATTGTGTAAGACCTGATTAAGTTTCGTAAACTCTCAAGTTGAAAATTAAACATTTCTTGAATAAAATTAGTCAAGCATGCGATTAATTTGGTCATTCAAGTGGGTTGACTTTAGTTTAAAATTATATAACTAATTTTAATTTATAGAAAGATTTAGTTTAACATTAAGTATTATATATTAATCATCCAATAATAAATAATTGCAATGGAAGTCAATTATAACTTCCAAGGAATTTCACGTATGACATGCTAGGATCATCAAGTTATTGTCGTAACATCTTTATACTCCAAAATACTTACACTTATAATAAACTTAAAATGCGTTTGCTAAAAAATTAAATAAAAGGATATATAATCTTTAAAAGTTTTTCTCACAACAAAAAAATATCACATGTCATATTTATAAACATTTAAAACTAAACAACTCAATAAGTAACATAAACTCATTTAAATATCTTTTAGCACTTCAAAAGACCATACAAAGCCATTTAAAACAATTATAAAAGAAACTAAATAGAAACTTAGAATAAATTAAAGACTAAAAACCCATGTCTTGATGTTATATAATGTCAGAACATACATGACTGTAAAGCTAATAATAGTTTGAGGCCTAAGTCTTTTCTTCAACATCACAATCATGATCATGTAGTGACTTACCTATAAGAGGGACATTTAACCCAAACACAAAAACAAACAATAGGGAGTAAGATACATCTCATAACACACTTAAAGCTTAAGAAAGATGTGAAAAGGTCCGATATATTTATAAACAATTATGTCATACAAACACCCCACATCAATTTTAAATGTTCCATGGACATAGGTACACATGCAATGTGATGCATAATAGACTTATACACTTATATGCATGTGATCCTATTTGTAAACACTTTGCGAAGTAACTTGATAGTTTATCTAGTCAACGAATTGTCACACTATAGACAATTTGAAACTATCACTTTCACCAAGATAACACTATCGCAGTACATCAGTGATGTTTCAATATCATAAAGATACTCCAACCCATGAAATCAATATAAGCTATAAGGAGATTCCAAATTGTTGCACCTTCAAGGTTAGAGCTATACGTAAACTCATTCATGACTTCTCCAGTTAAGTTCATAAACATTCCTCAAAACACATATGCATAACATCATGCATGGTTCACAAATAATATGCACATAATTTATACACATACCATGGCACATTGCATTAACAATTATTTGTAGGCACATGTATCATGACAATCTCAACCTCATAACACAACTTTATAGGATTAACACTTGTAGCATTTTATCATGCAACAAACAACAATTAGGAAGCAATCTCATGTCAAGAATCCATATACAATCAACTCATAACACATTATAATCCCACGTAATTAAAACAACTAAAGGTACAAGAACATAACAAAAATCATGATCACATTCATGCTCATATTTAATGGAATTACATTTTTAAACTATTTCATTTACAAACACATTATACCTACTCAATTAAGTCTTAAGCTCTTATGTTTCACATAGATCATGAACTCATCTACAAGCATATAATGTTTTTGGGGTACATGAGGTCATTACTTGATCTTAACAACTTGGCCATTACTTACTAATTTGATTTCATCTTTAGTTATAGACCTTATTTTTAAAGTTATTAGTTAATTAACATCTAAGCTTACAATTCACATGAAGATCATTAAGGCTAATTTAATTTATAGAGCCCTCTACTAGACGAATTCCTCATTCATTAAAATTCTCCAAATAGAATGGATCACAACCATGATATGTGGATTATACACACAATCAATGACAAACTCATATTTCAAACTATCTAGATAGAATGAGTCACAATCGTGATCTATGGAATTACATTCATAAACAGTAACAAATTTATATTTCTAATTGTTGGACATAATTAGTCACACCCATGACATGCAACAAACATAAGATTATAAAATTTTTCCTTTTAATGTGAAAACAATAGGTTCCAAAACCTTCAAAACACATTGCATAAAGATTATAGGACACCTAACAACAAAAAGCCTTAACTTATGCAAACTCATCAAATCCTTAATTCAAAGGCATAAAAGGGACAAGAATCCTAAAATATCTAAACACTCAAATTAACAAAACAAAGCAAAAATAAAAGAAGTCTTGAGATGTTTACAACTCGTCCAAGATCATTGAAAGCACAAGCATACAATTAATTGGGATTTAAAAGTAATTTCTCTACCTATCGTGCAACAAGAGATATCCAACTCCCTCTTAACTCAAAATAAGCTTCCCACAATAACATATGCAAGCAATAATGGTGATAATCCTTATGGTTTCCCCTCACTTCTTTTTTCTAACTTCTTCCTTATTGTATTTTCTAACAAATAAACCTAGATCTCTTCCCTACATTCCCTTTTAATAACACAAGTGTGCTCTTAGTCTTTAGTATGACCTTAATTTCTCTCCTTAACTATTATTAGTTTGTTCTTATTAATTTTAACACTATAGTATTATTAATAATAATAATAACAATAATAATACTCATAATAATAATAACCACACAACAATAGCAGCAACAATACTAATTAATAATACTAACAATAATAACAATAACAAGTATAACATATAACAACAAACATAATATTATAATAATAACAAAGACATTTCAATCAATATGGTCATTTTAAAATTCCTAACGCTTATAAATTATGGTGTTAGAATTATTTAAAAGGTTATTTAATCATTGTCAAAATACTTTATTAGAAATAAAATGTTAATATTTAATAATTTTTTTTAATAAATTTGGTCATTTTAAAAATTAAGTTAGTGTTTGGCCCAACTTTTTTTTTTTTTTACTTTTTTTCTTCTTAAAAGGAAAAGCTAGGTCAAATAGTCTTTTAAAAAAATTCCTAAAAAATAAGTGACTTATTTTTTATGAACATATTATAAAAAATGGTTAAAATATTATTTTAATGCATTCATTTTTTTGTTTTTCCATTTTGGTCCTTTATTTTAATTTTTTTATTTTGATGCTTTAAGTTTGTGACATTATCCAAAATAGTCCTTTCATTAATTTCCACTAACACCATTAGTATTTTGATCTTGAAATAATTATTTTTAACAAAGTGATGACTAAAAACTATCACTATTATTATTGTTATTGTTGTTGTTGTTATTGTTGCTTAAATTTTTAAAAAGAAAAGAAAGAAACCATGAATCATTAGGAACCCAATATTAAAAAGAAAAAAAAACCATGAACATGTTATAGGAGTCCAAATCTACATTGTTCTTTCCTTTTTATCTCACAAATTAAGAAACATCATTCATTTTCCCATCATGAATTTGACTTATGTAAATTAAATTTAGGGAGCTTAATTTCATATCAGCACACAATGATCCAACAAAACAAGATCCTAAACAAAAATGATAGTATAAAAGATTAGTGCATTAAATCATGAGATAAAAAGGCGAACAAAACTATATAAAAAATTAAAAAAGAACAAAAAAATAGTGAGAAAGAAAGAATGTATCATATCCTAACCAAGGTTAAAAAAATTTAATGACAATTTTTTAAAATTTATTTTTTACCTCTTGTGTCCAAGTCAATAAAGACTAAGGGTGAGCAAGTTTATGCCAACTGACTAAGACCCACAAAAACTGAACACACATGTGTTTTCGAATAGATTGCATCAATAAACAGGTGTTTCAAGTGAAAAACATGGATTGGAAATTTGAAACCCATCGACGTCTGACCTAACCAAATCCATACATCTAAAGGGTCTTTAAAAAACTATAAATGTATAAAGCAACATTTAATTGTTTTGTTACATTTCATATGCTCACCTTCCAACACTACTCTCTCATTCCATCCAAACCCTAGTTGCAGCTTTCTTAGCCTATCCTATCTTTCGTTCCTCTCAATCTATTCTTAAGTTTGTTAAGACTTTAACTTTCATTCCATGTCATTTATTGAGGAGGCTCTAATATCCAAGTATGTATGCTTACGTGACACATTTGCTTTTTGCTTCTTCTTTTTTTTTTCCTTGATTGTTTGTCTAGAAATTTCTAGTGTGTGAGTGGGTAATTACAATGTTTGAAGATCAAAGAGAAGTGTCATTGTTGGAGGAAGCAACTTAACCAAAACAAACTTTGTCTCCAAGTCGTTGTACATTTTGTTGAATGGTGTTCTTCGAGTGTGAGTTTAAAGCTTTCATAATTTTTCAATCTTATTATATTTCCCTTGTTTCATATGTTGCTTAAAGTTTATATCTTGCTAATGATAAAGGGTTTATGCTTATATTTTCATTAGCAAACATCATGAACTCTTTTTTTTGTATGCTTTACTCTGTCTTTCATTTTCTATGTTAATTCATAATTATTGGTGATGTGTTTTATTTTGTTTTTGTTCTTGTTTCTTTTAATATTTTTGGTCTTACATTTTTAATTTATTTTTTATTGTGGTTATTGGTATCTACTACTTGCACAAGGGTTAATTTTCTGCATATTCTATAAGTTGTGTATTTATTCTTCTTTGTTGTTGTAGTAAAAGGTTGTTTTAGAGTGTTAAAGTGATTTAAGAGATTTTTAGGCATGCAACTTGTGATTTGTGGTTTACACCATATGCACAAGTCCTGACAAATGGAGGTATCATTCACTCTACCTTCCTTATTTGTTATTTTATCTATCAATGATAATCGACCCTCTAATTGGTTTAGTTTGTTGTTATGAAATTCTTTTGCTATGTCACTGATCCTTTTTTTTATTTGGTTTTCTCCTTAATTAACCAACTCATATATGTTCATGTTTTTTATATAAGAATACATATGGATGAAATATATACTAACTAGCATGGGTGGATGACCACAACATGATAAGTTGGAGTTCCTCTAATTTATATGTTTTCTTTTGTGTAAATTCAATTATGCAATTGTGATATTTTGTTTATTTATTTATAAACTACTATTACTAACATTACTAATAGTATCCATTTTATGTTTTTATTAGCATTATTCAATTGTTAAATTACATAGTCTTTTATTTATTTAAAACCATATTTTAGGCGTAAATTAAGCACTCATGTTTTGCAATGCCAAATCCTTTAATCTCTGGTGAGGTTATTAATATAAGTATACTAGGACCCAATATAGTATTTTGATGCTAGTTATCTAATTTGACTTGCTTTTATTTGTTATAACTTATTTTAGTTATCCCAAAAATTGGAGTGGTGTTTATACAAGATCAATGACTTTACCATAAATTTTCAACATTTGTGATTGTAGGTGTCTATCCTTCAATTTGAGAATTGGCTTAATGTACTAGTAAATTATTACTAGTCCAGTTGCAAGTGTTTGGATTGACCTTTTTTGTTGTTCTAAAATATACTGTGACATTTTAATTTTCCATTTGATGTACTTTTCATTGAATACTTAATTTAATATTTTTTTATTAAATTTTGGATTTTATTTTAATTTTTTTAATAGTTGTCACTTAAAATTTGGGTCATTACAATTAAAATTTAATTGGTCCAATTCAAAAATTATGATTTATTTTTAAATTGAGCAAAAAAGTTGTTAAGAAATTTGATGTGGCCTAAATAATAATATTGCCCCCGAATAGCACAACCTTTTTATGTGTATTTTTAGCTTTAAAATTGACAAACAAACAAAAATAAAATTGTCTATATTTTAGTTGGACAAAAAACAATGTTGGCCATAAATAACAGGGTTCATGCCCAAAATTATCCACCCGATTCAATTTGTAACTGCATTATCTTAAGTCGTCTTAACCTAAAGGTCAAAATAATCAATTATGGGTCATATTTTTTACAATTCAGGTATCAATGGATTGGACTTTCTAAGGTCGAATTTTCTTGAACCAATCCGATGCCCACCCTTAGTAAGGATCAAAATGAAAAATTAATTTTTTTTAAAAAAATCTCTAAGGTTTTATAACATCTTATTATAATAAAAGTTAAGTTTTTTATGAGACAATTTCAACATTGGAATATTTCTCAAGAATCATATTTAAAAATTGGCTTAAATATGGTTTTTCTACTTGTAAAATAACTCGTTTTAATTTTATTACCTAAATTATCAATTTTTTTTTATTTTAGTACCTCGCATTTTTTTATGTTTGATTGTACTACCTATCGTTATATTGGCTTTGTTAAGTGATGACATGACAAATAACTTATAGAAAAATTTAACCAGAAAAATTGTTTAGTAGCAACACAAAAATGTCTATTATGTATTGAAAGTTGACTTTATTGTATTTGTCAAATTTTTCTATTTTTTTTTAACATTTTTTTTCTTGGATTTTTCTACAGACTACTCGTCACATATCATGTGTTAAAAAGTTAACCTTATTTTTGCTGATTGGATTTTTCTATTGTTACCAGACAATTTCTTTTATTGAATTTTTTTATGAACTATTTGTTTCATCATCACTTGGCAGAACCAGTAAAACGACAAATAGTAAAATCAAACACAAAAAAATATGAGGTATTCAAATAAAAAAAAAGATCACTTAGGTAGAAAAACAAAATGGACTCTTTTACAAGTATGAAAAAATATGTTTAAGCCTTAAAAATTTATAGGGAGCTTAATAATTCCAATATTAAAAATACTAACTAAACTTACTATCAATCTATAATATTTTCAACTTTAGAACAATTAATACTTAAAATGATTTTGCAAAATTTTTGAAATATTATCTATGGTATATATTTCATATTTAAACGACAAAATAATATTCTTAATAATTAAAAACAATTTTCTTAATGAAAATTGAACATAAGCTTACTATAAGGGTACTGCATATTTTGATAATTTATACTAAAATCTAGATAATTGTAGAAAGATTCTCAAAAATTATTTTTAGAGTTAATTATGTTTTTAGTCCACAAACTTTTCTTCGAAGAATTCTAGTTTTAATCCCTGAACAAAAAAAATGAGTGGTCTTAATTTCTAAATTTTTGTTCTATTACTACTCCTTGTCATATATTTGGTCATTAAATGATAATATGATATTAATTTTATTAATATTTTATTATATTTTGTGACCACTCATTTTCTAATGGTTAATAACTATAAAAAATTACTTTGTTAAAAATTTTAAAATGCATTAAGCATTTTTTTCAATTAAAAATTGTAACAAATTGTTTTGTTAGGTTGTTTTCCATGGTAGCACCTTTTGGTACTTTCTTTCACCACCAACCTTAACTCCATCTAAAAACCTAGAGAGCAAAAACACAAACAAAACACACCCATTTTAGATAAAATAAAACTTTAAAAACAAGTCAAGGAAATTGAAAGGATTTGATGATACTTTGAAACTAGGTTAAGGAAAGTAAAAGGGAAATAAAATTTGAGAATGTAAAAGGGATTTGATGAAGGTTAAGAGATTTGAAGTGTGAGTTGCGGTAGCTCACAAGTGTGTATGTTATATTTATCGAGCCCAATCCCCTCCCACTCAGAACAACTTTGTGGGTGTTGTGGTAGGCTCCAAGCTCTACCAACATGAACGTATGCAACACTTCGACATGACTAACTACTAACTTTGGTTAGCATTAATAGAGGGAACCCAACCAAACCTTGAGTCTTCCTTAGAATCGTGGACAAAATCTACAAAATGGCCTAAAGATGACCAAATGGCCCAGGTTAACCTATTTTTGGACCACCCTACCACTAACTTGAAAAAAAAAAAAGGTTGAGACAAGCTGATCCGCCATCCAATGGTAGGCTAAAAATCATGACGTATATCACTTAACGGTGGATTGGGGAGTTAACTCGCCAAAAATTAAAAAGAAAAAAAATTCTAGGTTCTTATTTAATAAAGCTAACACAAATTAGGAAACTTAGTTAAAGGACCTAAAGTATATTAATAATTTAGCCTAAATTTGATTTGAATATAAATTTTTCTATTAATATTAAAGGAATCGAGTTTATAAAATAATTTAACAACATTAGTTTGACTTTTGAAGTTAGGGATGTTCAAAATCAAATCAAATTGTTTTAAACCTCAAAATCAATCTAAAAAATTAAAAATTGACTAAGCCATAAATATTAAAAAAACAAAAATTGAAAAATCGCATTAGTTATTGTGGGTTGTATCAAATTTTGGTTCCTATTATGAAAACCAAATCAAACCGCATATTATATTTATGTTATTTTTTATATATATGCTATTTTATTAAATCTCACCATCCTAACTTAAGCCATAATTCAATTTTGATAATGATAGTATTTCATTCTATATGTGTTGGACATTTTTCAATTATGATAAATTATAAGTTTATAACATTGATAATACATGATTAACTAAATATTAGTAATTTGTAATGTACTTTTTTTTATCAAATGTTTGTAACTAGTTGTTGTTATATACTGATTTTTTGTTTCTTTATTTCTTATAATTATATACATGTCATTTTAAAGGATTGTTGATGATTCAATTAGTTATTAGATTCTATTACATGTCAATTTATTTTATTTTTTGAAAAGTTAAAAATATTTTAAAAATTTAACAAATTGTTAATTTGACCCAAATCAAATAGTAAAAAATCAATTTGGTTAGGTTCAAATTTAATATTACATTCAAATTTAACCTAACCAAACTGCATATATATATATATATATTTTTAGTTGGATGACTTTTTATCCAAAACTCAAATCAAATTGCACTACAAACAATCCTATTTTGAATAACACTAAAAACTTAAAAAAAACATTCTTTTGGCCAAGCAGGGCAACTTGACCTGATGATGATGGCTCACCTAGTTGGCGGGTTAAACAACATAGGTTGGTGGGTTGAGGCATTTTTCTTGTTATCCCTACAATGATTGCTTCTACAAGTTTTTGTTAACAACCTCTCGCTCGACAACACCATATTGTATTTTCTCTCTAACTATACCAATTTCCAAGCCCTTGACCTTTCCTCTAACTTTCTCACAAGCCCAATTTCCTCGTACCTATAGTTGTTATTCAACCTTGCAATTTTGAACCTCTTATCAAACTGTCTTGAAGGAGAGATTCCCTACAACTCACATTGTATGCTTATCTCAACATCATCAACCTACATGATAATTTGCTTATTGGAAACCTATCCCTCAACAATTAAGCTTGTTCATTTGCCTATCCACTTGGGTTGCACTACAAACACTACTATCTTAAGCCACACAAGAAAAAAAAAACTCTTGGACCACACAACAACAAACAACTTTAATTAAAAAATTAACTTGTTAGCTTGATTCACCCAACACTGAGTATCATAGGTTAACTTCAATTGAGCATTTCTAATCCAACACTTAACTCGACTCAATCACAAGCCTAGTTATTGATTGAGTTTGATCGATTTGATATGTTGAGCCGAGACAAGTTTTAAAATTGTTTTTGGCTTTTACGTATTAGCATTTAACATTATTCCACTTAACTATATTGTTCGTTATTAATCAAGGTAATAAGATTGAGTCATCATAACCATAATAGGTAGCATTTTTGGATAAAAAAAATATAAATAAAAATGTTTAATTATACTTTTGGTCTCCAAATATTATAATTATATAATTTTAATCCTTCAAGTTTCAATTATGTCAATTAAATCCTCTAAATATAAAATATATACAATTTTAATTTTCTATAATTTAATTGCATCAATTGATTTCTAAAATATGATCATCTTACAATTTTAGTCCCTTACTTTAATATATTAACATTGTTCTTGTTAATATATAAAAAATAATATATATATATATATATATATTTAAAAATTAAAATCATATAATTGTAATACTTGAATTTTTTAATTAATATAATTAAAGTCTGAAAGATTATAATGTACATTTACCATACATAGGAGGATCCAATTAAAACCTAAAAAAACTAAAATTACATTAATTGGAACACCTGAGAAAAACAAAACTACAATTAAGGGAAATAGGAAAAAAACTCCTTAGACCAAACAACCCGCATACACACCATAAGAGAATATCATCGTAGTTGCTTAAAGGTTCTTTCTTTTACTATTTTTATAAAGAATTGATTTTATAAAAATTAGCCTCCAAAGAATTAAGAAGAAAAAATTAATTTATATAAGAATGGTATTTTAAAATAGAATTAAAAAATATTAAAACAGTAAAATAAAATCACTTCTGAGGCATTGTTGAGTCTACACTTAAAATAGATTCCTTTCAACAGTGATGTTAAAAAATATATATTTTCGTGAAAATTAATTTTACCCACCACAAAATTAATTTTAGAAGACAACAAAAATGTTATCTAAATAAGTTACTCTTGCCCTTAAATTTAATGACAGCCACGGAAATTCCTCTGGATAACTGTCAGGCTCTAAGTTGGAAGCCAAAACTCGATTGTTTTAAAATTTAGTACAACTAATTTTGTTAAAATTAATTTTAAATTATTGAATTAATTGAAATATATATCAAATTCATTTTAGTCACATATTTTATACTGGAGCATTAAAAATTTGCTAAATGTACACTCTGTAAAGCCGGTGAAATCAATTTTAGTTTTTTCTGGTTTGCCCTACTATTTTCTGATCATAGCTATCACATAATTTATTTAGACACTGCCTTAGTGTTTAAATTTACTCTGAAAATTTTTCCAAATAGGATAGGGTCATCTGCAAACAATAATGTTATATCCTATTTGGAGAAGCTTCAGAGAAAATTTGAACAATGCAATGTGTAAATAAATTCAGTGATAACTCTAAACACAAAATTAGGAGTGCACCCAGAAACTGATAATTGATTTCACCCGGCTAGCGGAAAGTCCGTTTGGGTTTGACAAACTTTTATAATTAATTTCAAACCGTGACACGTTTGATGTTATAGGAAAATTTAGAATCATTCTAAATGAAACATCCTTCCTCATTAATAATGGAACAAATTGAACAAGAAAAGCAACCACCTAACGATTTTTCAGGTCACTTCATACACACTCAAATAATCAAATTCGACTATACATAACAAGACAACTCATCCTTTCACCCCAAATTTCGAAAGAAGGAAATTATGTTAAAAACAAGACAAGAGATAAAAGGTTCAAAGGAAAGCTCGACTGATCATAAAAGACATATAGATAAACAAAATAAGAAAGGATATCTAATGATGGTACTTTTGTCCTTTTAAAATTGTCCACGACCTACAAATCAGAGATTAAACTTTGTTAGCCCCTTGCACCTGATAAATAGTCTCGTGAACATGATCAAATGACAATCTTTTTTTAGATAATTATGAAGATATGAAGACCATATTTTATTTTGGCAGTCATTAAACGGAAAAAGTAACATTCAATTTAATTATACAAGGGAAAAGAAAAGTTATAATTGAGTGTTAGGGCCCTTTAGAATGGGTTTCTTTTATGCACAAGCCCAAAGGTAATGGTGGCAGGAAAAAACAATAAAAAGGTCAAAACTTCAACTTTCAACAGAAACTATAAACTACTACGTCAGTTCTAAAATAATAGTCTTTTAAAATTATGACCTATTGATTAAGAAACATTGAATTGATACAAATTTAAACAAAAATATCTTTAATTGTTCAACTAATTTTCACTAATAATAAATACATTTTATAGTTGATATTTTTTTTAATATAAGTATTAATTGATCTTCTTAATTATATCTAGAGGTATTGTTGAAAAAAAAAAATTTAAAATTAAAAAGATCATTATTTTTGGATCAAAAACAAAAAGCTAAAAGATTTTGAAATCAAAAGAGTAGTTGTGTTCTAAGATTTCCTCAGAAACTGAAAGCTAGCCTCTCTAGAAGTGGCTTTTCCATGTTCCCCCAAAAGTCGTCTTTCTACTAAAAAAAGCAAGCAAGCCAATCATAAGTATGGTACAAGTCGAAGTGTTACTACTTTATCCTGAATCCTAGTGCTGCATTTTTAGAGTAAAAGATTAAAAAATTTAGAACACAGTATTAAGAGATTAAATTATTGCTACCTGTAAAGCTGTTCCAGGAGCACAAGTAATGCGATTTGATGATTTAAGACCAGTGAAGATAACTTGATTGATAAGTTAGCCCGTTCCCGCATTTTTCTTCCATGACCATAGGGCCCACCAATACAAAAGGATAATCGCGAAGCACCCTATGAGAAAGCAGAAATGGATCAAATTTATTTTTATTTATCAAGAAATTTTATTCAAATGTACCCTATTAAAAAGAACGAAAGAGCTATAACATGAATGGAAAATGGAAATTACAAGGGAATGGACATTGATGTTATTTTCCCATCAAAAGACAGTTATTCATATACCAGAAAATCCAGATCAAAGCACGTTTAGGTACTTAAAAGAAGACAAAACTGGGAAACACCCCAAATCACTCAAACAAATATAGAAATATAAAACAACTTCAGCTTGAAAACAGAAATCCAACAATACAGTAAACATGTAAAAATTAACTATGCTCAGATGAATCTATCAACATTTATAACTGCAAAGGAAAGTCTCACAGAGGTGACAAAAATCCATTCCTTAGAAAAATGGAAACTTCAAAATGGTAGTGCCTATATTTTGAGAAGCATCTAATATTAAATATGATTAAAAATACAAACTTGCATTACAGTACAAGAAATCACACTTCAGGAGTTTAAAACTGAGAACCTATTCTGGCCTGAGTGAGAGATAGATTAGTTTATACAAGTAGCACGACAAAGGTCAATTTATAAAACTGCGGTGACTTGCAAGTTTGCAAAAGCTTGAAGTAGATTTGATAATTCCGGTGGCTAAAAATGGTTTAGTGATAACTAAGTCATTTCACTATAATCAAATGTTCATGAAAGATAGAAATACACAAAATGGATTTATATAAGCATTTCAAAGAGTGAGAAATGTGAATATTATTTTACTACCACATAAAGCGAACAGAATTGAGGTATTCAATCTCAATGTTGACAAAAAATATCAAGGGTCTATTATATGATTGACAACTTATGATGCTTTCCTTCATCATAGTGCCAACAAGCAATCATACTCAATACTTCGATTATTCCCATACTTGAAGAACTTGCATGTATGGAAGAGTTCATTTACAAAAAGTTCTTACAGTATTTCCTGCATCACCCATCAACTCTGCCATTTGCTCTGATTCTATGTCTTGTCCATGTTCATCCAACATCACAACCTATAAGTGCAGGTACATGACAGAAAACTTAATTAGAAGGGAAGAAAAGGCTAATTCTAGCTGATAAAATAAAGATCTATAAATCTGCAACTGTCATACTATCTTGAGAAATATGAGTTGCAAGAAAAGTAGGCTTTGACGTTCAATTTTCAAGCAGGGACATAAAGTAGACACCGTTACAGTGTTTACAAAAATTAGAGTTGTGTCAATCGGGGTAATTAAAACAAATGACATAGATCTTCGTCGGTAGTGTGATTTTATGGGTTGAGTTCAAAGTGGGTGTGGCAAGAAATTGAACCTGATTTTTGTTCCAATACCATGGATAAGTGCATAGAGACCATTACCAATCAAAAGATAATACAGAATTGACACTAACATATATTTAGGCTTAATTGGACTCCATTGTTCCATCACTACAAGACACAGAGCTAAAGGAGTATATAAACATAATAAGTTACACTACACAATTCTGGCAAGGATAAAACAGGGCTTCAAATATAGATCTTGGTGCCATCACAAAAGTGGGGGAAGAAGGAGAAAAGTTCAAAACAATTCAGAGAAACTACAGAATTAAACTGCAGAACAAATGGAAGCATCAATAAAACTTAGCTTAAAAATATTTTTTGTCCCCAAAATTATGATGGTTTTCGGTTTTAATTGCCATACAAATTTTATTCGTTTAGTCCTTAAAAATTACAAAAACCATGTGCTTTTAGTCTCTACAAAAACGATATGGTTCAAGTCCCAGTCCCTCACTAGGGACTGAAAACACATTTATTTTTTATAATTTTTAAGGACTAAAACTCAAATAAAACTTTTACCAGGACCCAAACCAGAAAACATCATATTTTCAAAGGGCTAGCAACATCTGTTCTGAATATGAAAGAAATTCCTTTATTCCACAACAAGACAGAACGAAGTGACAAGTACAAATAAGGACAACAAAATTATTTACTACTGTAATTCAAATTCATGCATGTTGGAGATTATACCCAATCATCAGACCTTATAAGGTTCATCACTGCCTCATCTTCGGCATCAACCTGAGCCCTTTGATCACTACAAGGCAAACAAACGATTCACCCTTTTTATTAGACAACAAAAACACAACAAAAATTCTTCTGTACAACTATTTGTGAAAACTGGCAGGTACCAACTTTTGCATACATACACACATACATTCAAAATGTGAATTTGAAATTCGCATTCATCATTCAAAGCACCAAAAAGTGAACCTACACTCAAATAACCCAGTGAACTACTGGACTCACCGTGCATTTCGAGGATTTGACCGTATTTGAACATCCTCAACATTGCAATAGTACCTGAGCTTATCCACATACTCGTCAACCATGAGTTGCAGTCCACGTGATCTCTTCTTCCCCACAGATAATATCCGTATAGGAATTGCTCTCTACACAATTCATAAACTCAAAATAAATCGAGTAAATATAAAATAATTTTACTTTCTCATTCAATCTCAAACTCTGTACACTTACATTCATTGACTTTTACAGTAACTACTTAGTCATAACTATAAACTACTCTAATTTCTTTTTATTTGTCAGATTTTAAAAAAAAAATTATTTATCCGTTATTTTCAAAATTTAAAATAATATTAATTATTCTCGTCTCAATTATACCCATTACTTTTACATGTGCATTAATTGTGGAGTAAAAATAAAATAAAAAGACAAAATAGGAAATTTTACAAATTATTTGATTAGAATCAACAAAATTTCTTAATAGTTGACAATTAAACTCCATAAATAAGCACACAATTAGAGTGAAAAAAATCTATCCTCCGTATACTCAAAATCTTGTTGTCACATACTAATAAATTAAACAAATGCAAACCCTAAGCGTTAGACTTTTTTTATTTTCTTTTTCGACGGAACAAAAAAAGTTTGGTAATTAATTAATAATTGATGGTGGTATTGAATTAGAAATTGAAGGAGTCAGGTTGGGGAAATTGAAGTGAGAATTGTGAGTGAGAGATAATTTATACCACTGATTGGGGTTGGTACTTGCATTTTCTACCTGAAAATTTTGGGCATAAGTAAAAAGTGTAAAGAGAATGCGAAGCAGAGAGGAGTGTGGGTAAGTAAGAAGTAAAAACCTTGAGCAGGAGCAGGATTCGAAGTGGTCGCATTGAAACTGACGCGAAGATGCAGAGCCGTGCCCATTCGGAAGAGAAATACAAATGGCGGAAACCAGTGAAGTTGGTCACGTTCAGGAAACGGATGAAAGAAGCGCAGAGAGAGATTACTAAAAAGGAGGGGGGAAATTATGAAATTGTATGTTTATAAATTATATTTTAGATTTATACAAGGTTATTTTTATTTATTGGGTAAATTCTATGGTGTATTTATTGATAATTTTTAAATTATTTAAATTTAATTTAAAAATAAGATTAAAATACAAGAATGATTTTTTTTTATTGTTCTAATAACTTTTAAAATTTCTAAAATCATAATTTTAAAAATTAATTCAGTAATCAAGTTGGACAAAATTCGACGTCAACAGTTAAAAAAAAAAAGTGATCCAACCCAGGTCATTGAATTATTAATTTAATCACTAACTCAATCAAGTTATATCTCATTAATTACATAACTAATCTAATACATAACTCGATATAATCAAATCTTTTATTTGCAGTTGGACTAACCAAGTCAATTTGGATTTTAAAACAAAATCTAAAATGATTCACTTACTAATTTAATTAATGACACATGGGTCATTTTGTAAAACTTATTATTTTTAATTTTTGGACACGATTTTATATATTTTTTTGCTAATTCAATATGTTAAATTTGTCTTATTATATTTTACATAAAAACTATAAAAGTCAATTAATGTTCATAAGAAGACTATCATAAGCATTATGAAAATTACATAAAAAAAAAAGAAGTGAGTCACATAAATTATTAAAAAAGTAAATTTCATGAAAATCATTATTTTTAAAATTTTAATGTTTGTAGGACTCACTTTTCATGCAAGTTTCATCTTATTTATTTTTCTTTTTTATAACATTAGTTGGTTTTTATAGTTTTTCATGTAGATGAATATAATTAAACAAGTTTTACATCTTGAATCTACTTACAAAAATATTCAAAATTATGTCCAAAAATTGAAAATATTGAATTTTATAAAAGAGTAATATATCATTAATTCAATATATAAAAGAATCATTTAAAAATTTTAAAAATCAGGAAAAAAAATAAAAATAAAAATAAGCTAAAATATTATTCTTATACTTTAGCCTAAAAATTAAGATAGAAAAGATACATTAAAATAAATAAACGGTTAGAAAATCAAACATCAAATATATAGATAAAATTAAAAAGCGAATGACTCGAGATGATTAAAAAGAAAAGTTTTAGACCAGTTTTTAAATCAAATTAAGTTGAACTTAAAACTAAAAAAATATTTAAGAGAAATAAAAAAAATAATTATTTAAAATATA